>JAQFXV010001450.1:0-13505 GCA_034694065.1 Camisia spinifer | reverse complement strand
ACATTAATTATATGCAGTTATAAAGCTATAAAATTTTTGTTATCAACTTATAATTTGAATCTGAAAAATATTCAAATCATTACAATTTATGAAAAGATGACATAAATCGCAAATTAAAACTTTGAATCAGAGCTCAAACTATTTGATTGAAGTTTTCTATTTTGAAAACACGAAATCAGAGTCAAAAAATGAATTGAATATAACAAAAATACTCAATATAATAAACATAATATTATTTATAATAACTTTAGATTCACGTTTTACTAAGTTATTAAGTTTAGTAAACTTATTATTTAAGTTCTAAACTTTAGTCTCTCTTATCTTTGAGTTCGCTTTAGTTCAGAAATTGTGTGTACATTAATGTGTATTTATTTCACACTCTATTTGAATCTTTTACACATTTCTTTACCAGAAAAATAATGTGTAAATTGATTATATTCTCAGTTATTTTTGTTTTATAAAGAACTGATCGTCAATTTCTCAACATTTAATTTTTGATAAAACTTTTCAATAGGATATCGAGAGATACTTTTTTAAGGTTTAGATTGAATTTCAATGCAATTCATAATTACAATAAAAGGAGAAAACATTACAACGACAGGAATTTCGAAACTGATTCAAAATTAATAAAGAATTTGAAGCATTAATAACTTTTTTCGTTATAATTTTAATTTAATTAATAACTAAGTTAATGAAATTGAAAAATTGATTCATTTAACAAAGTTGAAAGTTTAAAAAAATTGAAAACAATTGGTTTGCATTAATTGCACGTAATTTATGTTCAAATACGAGATAAAGTAATAATAATTGAAAGACAAATACAAACCCACAAAATAGTGAATCATTTGGAGTGAAATTATTCTGTAGTGATATTGAATTGATATCAATAACGAATATTTTGATGTTTTGATTGATATAAATATTATTTAAGTTCTGATTATAGATATATTTGGTTTAGTCTTAGTTTTTAGTACTAATTGATAATTAAAATGTCAAACAAAAGACAAAACGGAGATTACACTGAAGTCAATGTAATTATTTTGATTTAAATATTAATAAAACAAATAAATATGTTATTACTTATTATTGAAAAATACGAATAATTATTATAAATTAAATACTAAAATGTCATAAAAGTTAATAATTGATAAATAAATTGATTGATAGGTTGAAAGTGAAAGCGATGAATGGCCTCAAAGGTTAACATTTTATTTTATTCTAAGTTTTATATAACTTAACAATTATTAAACTTATTATTTATTCCAATCATTGATTAAAGTAATGGAAAAGCAAATGATCCAAAAATTCAAAAGTAAGTCAAATATAATGCGTATTATTAGAAAATGTGCCAAAATCTGAATATTAAATTGATTTTGAATAGACTTAAGGATCACGTGAGCGAAGTGTCAAATATAATGCAACAAAATATCGATAAAATACTTGAAAGGGGTTCACGTCTCGACCATTTAGAAGACAGATCAGAAATGCTCTCCAGCAGAGCCGATGAGTTTAGAGTCGGGGCCAGAAGAGTCTCACGAAAGATGTGGTGGCAGAACATGAAGATTAATATATTTATTGGTGTCGTTGTCATTATTATCATCTTAATTATTGTTTGTATGTATTCATCATTATATCAATTGTCAGACAATTAATTCAATTTAATTTCTAATATAGTGTCTATCACTGAAACCAAATCGAGTTAATATCAAGATTTGAGACTATTCTAAACGATATTATCTCAAAATATTATCTAATAATTCAATTCATTTAATGTTTATCAATAGTATTATACTTTTAATATATATTTAATGCACTTTTTTGTAAATTTGAATTTTCCCAAATTTTATTTACTTATTCAGAATTAATAATAAAAATTTATTTAAGAGAATCTGAATTGAGTCGAGTTTTGTTTAATAAATGAGACATAAATGCATTTTTAGATATAACTCATAAATCATTTTCAGCAGCAATAATGAGATAACACATTCTCCCCATTAGACTATAATTCAATCTCTTTTGAACTAAAGATTAATTATTAATCATTTGAACGTTTGTAAAAAAATATCTAACTATAGGTGAAATTCTTAATATAAAGATATGAATATATTTACTCACCATTTGATGAAACATATTGTGTAAAAAAGTTAAAACCATACTTGAGTTTAAATAAGTTGAGAATAATTAGAAACTTATAAAATATTATATATTTATTTTAAAAATATTTCTACAACAGAAAGTTTGTTAAAATGAGTTCCAAATGAAAAACAATTACCTCCGCCGCCAATCATCCAAAGAAGCGGCGATTCATTGGTTATTAACTCAGACGAAAAGTTATGTAACATTAAAGGAGAATCAGTTGTGATTACCATCGAATCAATTACTTTATTTGATCTCAAGTCTAGTAAATCTATTTTATTATTAACTCCACTTTTAGTGATTCCACCGATTATTAGGACTTTATTTTGATTAAGACTTTTAATATTATGAGAGTATATATGATCTAAATGTTGAACTTTGATCTGATTTATAGTTTGCATTCTGTCATCGAATAAGTATATATCAGTTGAAGTAAAAGAGTTGGTATCACAGGTCAGTCCACCGCTACTTATGAACACATTTGAATCCAATGAAATCCCGGAATGCGAATGAATATTACAATTCATTTTACTTATGTTTCTCTTTTGCCATTGCATTAAATTTGTGTCTAAAATATAATAATCATTGCCTTTAATATTGTTAAGACTTCTATTACTTTGTTTGCCTCCCAATTGAACTATTTTATTAGTATTAATAAGTTTTAGGAATAGGTGTCTGAAAACTTTGGGAGAAATGCTTTCCGATTCAGCGATCGATTGCGTCGCATAAGACATGTCAGGCATTAGTTTTATTAATTTATTATCCAATACTACAGAAGGAGAAGTTCTTCCACCGGATACTAAAAACAAGTTTTCTTCTAATTGTATTATTTTTGAGTGAATTCTTTCATTTGTATTCAGTTCATCGCAAACATTATAGTTAATTATTTGATCTGTTTCTGTATTTACTTTAATGACATTCGACAAACGTTTGTGAGTATTTCTACCAAATGATTGTTGTTTTGAATTGAATTCGAGTCCAAAACCACCAAAAATTACAATTTGATTATCATTTGTGAGACAAGACGTGTGACCAAAACGCGAAAGAAGTGGACTTTCGTTTATCGACTTATATATCGGTTTTATTTCATGCGAAGCTTTCAGACATTCGAATGCAGTGTCATTAAAATCATTAGATTTATGGTTAGATTTATGGTTAGTTTTAGCGATTGTGAGTCCATATAAATTGCAAACAGAATCAAATTCTTCGAATTCGTCGAACATTTCTAAGCAATCGATTCTTTGTTTTTCCTTTTCATCGATATAATTATCATAAAATGTTTTCATATCTAAAATATCAATAGAATCGAAGTTCAATGTTTTGAATCTATCAATAATTTGCGATCTATTAATAAATGTCATTAAAGGCGAACCAATGGTTTCGAAATGACTTAACATTACAGATGAAAATCCATTATTGTTTAGGTTTGACTTCAATTGTTCGAAACCGATATATGTTATCGAATCACTTATTCTATTATATAATTCATAGAATACTTTAATTATATTATCGCTAATATTCTGTTTGAGATAACAAAGAGAGCATTCATTAAATAAACCAATTTTTGTGTCTCTATTAGCTGTTTTCAATAGATTTTGTTTAATGAAAAATTCATGAATAGTATCATATTTTCTAAGATCTGCTCCAATCAGACAATAGTTATTAGTTCTCAATATAATAAACGGTTCATTACTATTGATATTGAATTGGGTTTGAATTAAATCGTTTTCAATCAATTGATTATCGATTAAAATCTTCGCTTTATTTATGGCCACAATCGGAAAATCAATTTCAATAAAACTAATTGAAGGGAATCTGAGTGAAGACGTATCGAAACCACAACCAATTGATATGATTTGATTCAATTCATTACAATTATTAAACGCATATTCAATTGCTTTGAATCTTATGTAATAAAAACGATTAATAAGTGGACAACGATTTCGTTTTTGTTGCTCTTTTGATACGAAATATTTTAAGTATTCGTCAAAAGCGTAACCTTTTTTACACATTGAATATTTGCTAACAATTGAACAGTCATTTGTATTCTCGACTATATTTCGCTTTAAATCCATTATATCTTAAGTCACTTTCACTTTAATTAAAATATGTTTTATTCAATACTTTTAAGTTCATTACATGTGTTTCTAATTATTTTGTTTACATTTAAACTCAAACCAAAACATTGTTCATAAACTACATAAATATATAATAAACTAATATTTTGAGCCCTTTTTCTATATTTTTGGAAAAACATTAGAGGCAAACATTACTGAAAAAAGCGTTTCAAGCGGTGAATAATAGAAATTTTTACACAGAATATAATGAATTTCTATGGCTTTTAAACATTTCAATATCAAGAGATGGCAATAATTAAACCACAAAAGTAAGAGCTTTTCTATTTCATTGAAATTATGATAATTTTGAGAATTAACTTAATTATTGTAATTCAATCATTCTTTTGATACAATTTTAGCAAATTTTCATAAACACCAAAAATTATTTTATGTTAACAATGATTATTTGAATAATTTTCAAAGACTATTAAAAGCAGTGACAGAAAGGAATGCAATCATGAAAAGTAAAAGCACTTATTGAAAAAAGTTCGAAAAAGGTGTTTATAAACAATAAAGTTTAATTAGAAGAAATTTTTCATTAGAAAATTTTAATTTTTCATTTTTATAGCAATTATTAGCAGGAAAATGATATGAAAATATGTTTATGACATAACTTCTGGTTTAAACGAAAACATATGAGAGAATAATTGATTAGAGAAAGTGTATTACTCTTTACTTTTAGTTTATAACAAAATTACAGCAAAAACTTGTTGAGCGAGTTCTGAAACTTTTGTGTTCTAAACACAAGTTTCAGTTTTCAGCCACAGTAAAAAGCATAATATAGTGGTTAATGACCTTGAAGTCAAATTAAATAATGTCTGAATTGAAACATAATCTATTCTTTAAACAAAATTTAAGTGAAAAATACATTATTATCGATAAAATAAAGAGTTTTTAAGCGTTAGAAAAGTTGTGTCTAAAAGAATAAATGCTTAGAATTGAATTGTAATGGAGAGTATAGTCGGTGTTGCGATAGGCGTTCTGGCGCTGGTATTCATCGGTTCATTCGTTGCATTGATAGTGATATGTCATCACCGATACTGTAAAAGAGATTTTTTCTCAAAACATTTCATAGATTCGCGTCCAGACGTGGGTCTGATTAATGGTCAGAACGCATACGATAGCACACAAACCAATATAAATAATATGGAATTAGATGACGTTCGACTCCATCCAGACATTGATAAGATATTAGCTGACACTCAATGGGTTGACGACGCGACTGGTCTTATACCTCATTGTTTAGCGATTCTTAAAAGTTGTCATCATTTGACCGAACGATTAGTGGCCGCAACGATGTCAGCGATGACAAGATATCAAGAGGCGGATCAACAACAAAAGTTATGGGAAATAATTAGAGTCGCCCAAAGAATCAGTCCCAGAGTTGATGATGTCGTCCAATCAATGTATCCTCCATTAGATCCCCGTCTACTCGAATCCCGATGTCTTTCACTCGTTCTGTCCGTTTCACAGCTCGCTATTGTCATCAGGTATTTGTGTCACGTTAAGAGTCATTGGATTAATGAAGCTCTCGGAGAACTTGATGTCCAAATGAAGGTATTCTTCAATTTATCAATTATTTATTCAATACATTTCGATTATTCACTACCAGATACTAAGAGATGCCGGACAAGTACTTCTTGACGACTCGCCAAATATTAATACTTTGATAAATGCCTCGAGTGTTGTGTCGAGTCATGAAGAAGAGGCTCAAAACAATCTCCAAAATGGCAACAAATTTAACGGTAAAACCGTTGACGTTGTCTAACAATTACTTTTTGCTTCCGTTGAGAATGAATTCATTCTAATTATCAAATAATTATTCCAGAGTTAAGCTCTTATTTGTAATGAATCCGTGTTTCTGAATGACGGACAGCTATTCATATATTGTAATTATTGTGACAGTTATTACCTTTTTATGTGATAACTATAATAGTATAGCATTAGGTATACAATTAATCGCTTAATCAAACATAAAACAGCATTTCCTCAATTTATTGTAATCATTATTTATAAGTTTACTCTACATTCTCTTCATATTGAAGGTCTTGGGAAACAAATCTTCGAGAGATTCTATTTGTGATGAAAACATGTTTCAAAGTTTCTTAAAATATAAGCTTCAATAATAATTTATCGAAAATTAAATATCTATTTTCTTATGTATCATAATATATAAGTTAATAATAATTTCCTTCAAAAGTTCCTCAAACTGTTAAACAGTAATGATTTTATTATTTATATATTTATATCGAAAACGAATAAATGAAAAAATTGATTTCTTTTGCGTAAGTATTGCTGAATATCATTATACGAATTGAATAAATTGATCACTAAATCAAGAGAACAATTGAAGTCAATTCTCAATATTTAATAATAATCTATTAGACAGAGATCGAGAAAAATGAAATGCAATTTCATCTCATTATCATAATTAAAGACAACATATTTAATGACTTGATCTAAAGGTTAGATATTTGGACACAAGTCTGAGACAAGAATTTTTAATAAATTTTCAATTGATTAAAATTACATTTACATCAATAAATCACAGAAAAATTATAAACCTATTACAAAATGCTTCGTTATGTTAATTGTTTGCATATTTTCTCAGTTACTTAACGACAAACTTATGACTAATGACTAATCATTTATTTATACTGTCATTACTGTCATGAATATAAAGCTCGAGAAATGTGAAAACAATAGACATAACTGTCCATTAAATTATAGTATATTAAAGTCATAATTAACTATCATTTCAACTTTACATCTCTTATTACTCTTAATTCCAAGAGTTTAACCAATTTTTGTGACTTTTATCATTTGAGTCTAAATAATATACATATTTATTATTTATTTCACTTTTAAAAATAAACTCACATAAAGTTAAAGTTCATTTAATAATTCAGTTGAAGTTATTTTCTGTTAATAATTATCCAAATTTTTCCAATACGTGAAAATATTTGTTTTGCGCAATATTTAACTCTTATCCAAACGATAATCTTTGAACTCAATGTCAATTAATCGCCAAAATCCCCAATAAAGGCACTAAAATTACACAACATGTCAATTGAAAAGTTTATTGAATCGAATGCAAGAGAATGTGATCACAATTAATAGTAAATTGAATAACAGTTCGCATATTAATCAACATTGAGCTACACTCGAACCGATCTGAATGTGTAGCATAGGATTGGATGACGAAATCTTTTTTGCATTATTGCTATTGTTGTGTGCGTTAAAATTTGGCGAATTGTGAGCCATTACACCATTTGATTGTGGAGGAGGTGGAGGCGGATCGCGTCGGCGTTGACTTTGTAGTACTGAAAAACATTTAATTATCAAAATTAAGTTATTTTTGGAAATGAATCACGTTTTGGAAAATGCAAATCTATTCGAAATTTGAATAATTTAATTGAAAATCTTTATGATAAACACTAGACTATTAAACATGTTATGTTAATTGAAATTGAATTGGGGTTTATTCTAAAGCACAGTTGAAATGTTGGCAAAGTTTATGGAATTGCTATGATTTGAGGCTTTGAAGTATAAATAGATTTATAAGTGTTGTAAATTAATTATGTTCTTGAATTCAAGTTTATTCTATGAATATATTTAGACAACTTTATAATTAACCCTCAAAATAATTTTGGATTTAGCTCTTAAGTCGATATATAGACGACATTGACATAAGAGATGACATATTTTGAGTACTATTTTGCGCTCTAATGACGAATACTTTCTATTTATAACGAGATAATGAAAAAGATGCAAAAGTATAACAAGATGAGACTTACAATGACTCGGATATACTTTGTTAGCATTGACAATAGGAGCAGGAGCTGGCAGTTCGAAAATTGCTTTAAATGTAGCAAATCTTGAGGCAAAATCATCTAAATTGTAAACAAATAAACAAAATCAACAAAACTAATGAACAAACATTAGATTTAAATCAATACCTCTTGATATAGAAGTATTTCTAACAGGAGGCGGAGGTCCTGATGGAAGTCCGTTTCTCAAAGAATTTGCTATAAGTTTTGTTTGAGAGGGTGGGGGCGGAGGGGGTGTTGGGTATAGTGATGAAGAATTGGAATTAGAATTAGAAGTAGTGCGATGTGGTGGGGGTGGAGGCGGTCCTAATGGAGGTCTAATACTTGATTGCATTCTTGAAGGTTGTATTGGAATATTGGGCGCAATCTTATGAACATGTGGTAAACGTTGTGCTGAACTATTAGATCTCGAAGGAATAGTTGATATCGGAGGCGGTGGCGGAGGATATGTCGGGCTATGAGAAAAGTCATTCACGACATTTCCATTCCTTGGCGGTGCCGGAGGTTTAAACCCCTGTTGATTGAAATTAGAAACTAAAGAAGATATATCTGGCCTTCCGTTCCAATTATCGCTTTGATTAGACTTTTCGTCGTCGCCATAACTTTGCCGTCTATTCAATGGCTTAGAAGGGAGTGATAGTTGTTGTGGTGGTTGAGGAGCACTATTGCCGTTCGTAAGTTTTGGAGGCGGCGGAGGCTTCATATTTGGCGGACCCGGTCTTCGGCCTGTATTAATAGGAGTTCGACTATTCGACTGTGAATTAGATCTTTGCACACTTGAAGGCTTTTTGGGTAACGAGGGAGCGGTTCCGTTATTATTGTCTAGTGTTGGGACTCGAGGTGCCTGACCTTTGCCTTCACTCGACATAAAGTTTGGTTTTTCACGAGCTTTACTTAAGTTTATTGTGTGATATTTATTATTATTAGTAATGACTCCATTTCTATCATTAGGAGAACTTGTCTTTGTGTGTAAAAACGAATTATTATTTTGTTGATGAAATTGCAACTTCTCTTCCAGACTAGTTTTCAATGTAGACGTTGTTGTATTCATGGGTCGAAAGCCTGAATCACCGGCTCTCGGACTCAACTTTGTTGGGTTATTATTCACAACATTATTAACACTAATTGAAGGTCCGTTTGCAACTAATTTACTACCGGTTGACCTTAATTTAGGGACACCGCCAGCAAAGAGTCCCCCCATATTCATCGGTCCACTCGAAGGTCCGTTTGAACTTGGCTTCACCACATCATTGCTTTTAGAAGTTGATACTGAAGACGGTTTACCTTCAAATTCATCAAATAATTAATCATAATTAATAGGCTTTGAGTGAAAAACTCTTCAAAATTCAATTCAATTTTCAAGCCTATCACTCAATTTTCGACTAATAATAACTTATAATATAAAAAGTAACAGACATTTCTGGTATTTTATGTCCTGAAGAATACAATTTCTAGTCTATTATTTCGTCGTTTTGAGAAATAGTGCTTTAGTTTGAAAGGATTTAAGAAATAAAGCAAAGCTTTGAACTGAAAGAGCCTGAAATCGTGAGTTCAATGATTACTCTTTTGATCATTTGTACTGTCAGTCACTTTTAGCTTTAGTTTATGTAATAAATAAGGTTTCATCACAGGTGTGACAGAATTTGATACCATGAATAATGAGAGAGATAAGTGACCGGCAGTAAAACTGTTAACAGCATAAGTAAAATAAGATAAAGTATCGGCTTATTTATGGACCGATTCGAGAGTGCATTAATTTGTTTATTCATACCATCAATAAGTGGAGAACTCCTGTCATTTACAACCGCAGATTTTTTAAGTCTAGTCCCGCCACGAATTTGAGACAGAAGTGCGTTTCGATCCATTCCATCACTTTTAGGGAATTTTGGTCCTGACTGTGAAGCCATTGGTGGCGGTGGGGGTGCAGGCGGTGGGGGCGCAGGTGGTGGTGGAGGAGGTAGTGGAGCCATTCTTTTGGCTTACTTTTTAAATAAGTGATCGATTATTCTTCTTCAAAATGTGAAACTATTTTCAACACTTATCCTATTTTAAAAATAAATAAATTTATATTAAGATCTTCTTCACAGACATTTCAGTCGTGAATCTCTTCTTAAGGCTATTGCGACCCGAATTGGGTATTAATTCATATCATAAATCATAGTTATGTTAGACTAATACTAATTGAGACCCACTTATGGGTCGCGACACGACATATGAACTACTTATAAATAGCAATTTATTAATTTTGATTTAAAATCAAGTGATTTTTGTTAATTTAATAACTGGTTCTCAAATAATAAAATTGAGAAATCATTAATGAAATGATTGTTTATTATAAACAATAAAAGGAGTCGAGAGTCAAAAGACAATAAGAGTTAACATAAAGTTTATTCACAAAGAAGTGAACTTAACTGTAAGCATAAAAGATGATTGATATGAATTTGTCGTTATTAACATTGAATCTTTTCTTAATGGCTTTATTATCAATACATTGTGTGAACAAATAAATACACATTTGATGTCAAGGTTTACTTAATCCAAACGTAAATATAATTTCGTTCAAAAAGTTTAAGGACAGGACTCAATAGAATTTTCAACATTTGTTATTCTGATAACTTTAATAAATATCCTGCAAAAAATTTTTCCGTAGTTCTGATGAAAAAAGTCATAAACTGTTGCATTAGATATTAGGTGAAAATCAAGTCTGAGAATGAGTTTATTTCCAAAATCGCAAAATAAACTATCGCTCACATAAAAGACTGAAATCTGAACATATAATAAATGAGTGTTATTTCAAAAGATAAGTTATAAGTTCATGAATTTCCAGTTAATCGTAACCAATGTTTGTAACCAATTAGAGAATATCGTAACTCACGAACCTTTTAGTGATAATTAAAAATACTTCAAATTAGTGAGTCTTCAATTGATGCGGAGTTTAATTATAGAGATATTTTATCGGCAATGCCTTTATAGTTATATTTACTTTTGATTGTCATTTCCAAATCATAACTCATTAGTTGGACTTCTGTTGCATCAAAACAAACATTGGAAACACTGTACAGCATAAGTGTTAACTCAAACACAACAGTTAATTATGTCGTGCGCTTCCCTTTTATCCCATTAAAAGATTTGATTCCGGGTTTTATTCAAGTTTGAAAATACATTTATTCAACTGTTTCAATATTCAAAATTCAATTCATGTGAATATCAAGAAATTCTATCTTTTGAGAAACAATTTAGTCATCATTTCCACACGTTCTGAAGATACGAAAATTCAAGGGAAAGGATTCTATTCGAGAGTTTAGATAACTTACAAAAAAACAAAATTATATGTAACTTAAATATAGAGTATATTTAGTTCAGTATTGAATCTGTTTTTATTAGAATTGAGGCAAAAATAGTGGCAGAAAATACTACAAAAATGATTTTTGAGTCATAATAAAGTAGATACGGATGACTTGCTTTGATTTCTTCAACCGAAAGCAATTGCGATCTTTTAAATGATGGATAGGTTTACAGTATTGACAGAACTTATTTCATCGTTTACTGTATTTCCTTTGAATATGAAAACATTTTCAAATTGAAAATTCAATGCTTTAAAAATTGGTTCGAGTGTTCACTAGGAAACTATCACATCCTTCACAACCGACATATAAATCTGCAACTAATTCAGGGTGGAGTTCATTAGTCATATTCCTCAACATTTACCATAAGTTTTCAATTTCAATCTTTAATCTCTCAGTTTTATTCAAATTTCAATTTCAGATGTCATTAATGAAAATCCAAGAAAACAAATCTCAAGTGAACTAAAATATGGAAACAAACAAATCATTATTGGGAAGAATTATAAGCATTTAATACATGACTCAATAAATTGAAAAGTTCTTTCCTAACAATCAGATCTTTGATTTCGTTATCAGAATGAGCCATAAAATTGAAAAATTCTTTAATAGTCATTACTATATATCAAATGTAACACTTATTCCAAATTTTATCACAAGCGGAGAGAAAACTAATAAATATTATCAGACTTTCAGAGGCATTGATTTCGATTTCCTCGAAAGCCACAAAAAACATGTTTGTTATAAATACCAAACTTGGGTAATGAGCTCTTGCCTTATGTTCAGCCCATTTCTGATAATAATAAGAACAACTTTTCTATAGATTACAATTTCTGTTTCAATTTGAATAATGGCTGAGTTTTCTATAATAAATAATAAGTGTGTAAAACGAATACTTTATCTGATTTCTAAATATTTTGCCCCCAATTAATGAGTTTAATATTGAGTTATTATTCATATGAAAGTGTTTTTCACATCAAAAATAAGACCAAAATAAAACTCTTTTTAAAATCTAAGAATATCGCGAATTAAGAGTTTTTTAAGTATTCAGAAATTAATTACAAGATTATAAAAAAGATATACTCTTATTATTAGCAACAAATGAGAGCATTTAGTATTACACTAATAGTAAGTTATTTTAAAGCATTAAAAGTGCCGAAAAAGTCGACAATTTTATGTCGAATGAGTCGAAAGCTTGAAAAGATTTATTGTTAATTTTGCTATCAATAAACCTTGAGATATGACATAAACAATATAAGTATAGTGTCATCATTAGATCACTTGTTTAATTCATTAATAAGGCTAATCATGTCGACGACTATTCAATGAGATATCTTTCTTGAGAGCCTTATGGCATGTCTTATGGCTTGTCTGAGACTTTATTCAGAATAAATGCATCAATTGTATGACTTTTGTCCCACATTTCGATTTATAAATAAATGCTTATACACTCGAAGCCAAATACGAGTTATACTAAAATTAAAATAACTTTAAATGAAATACTAATAAGACTTGGTTTTAATCAACAGTTTTATGAAGTTATAGTAATAATCATTAGAGTATAAGTGTTTGACTTAATGTTATCTTAATTTGATTACAGAATAAAAGATATAACAAGACTTACGTTCAGAAAATACGGTTTCTTTTCGATAAAACAATATGTGATTAAAGGTATTATTAAAGGTATTATTAAAGTGAGAACTCAAACACTTTTTATCACAACGAAAGCTTCACTTCTGAAGACTAAAGGTTGAAAACAATAAAAATCGACCATTTATTTGAAGACATAAATCAAAAAGCATTGATTGAAATACAACTTGAAATATGTTTTAATCAATTTCTGTGCAACCAATAGATTGTCACTTAATTATCAAGTGTTTTAAATGTTCAACTTTTTAATTATTCGACAGTTTTTACGCAAACAAAAAAAGTGGAAATAAGTGCTAACACTCTTTTGTTAAAACAAATAATTAAAGTAATTATAATTAAAACTAAATATAATTTGAGGCAAAGACTGCTAATCATGTGAATGATATTTAGCTTTCATTCAAATAACTAATAAAACAATTAAATAGTCTTCA
>JAQFXV010001449.1:0-13508 GCA_034694065.1 Camisia spinifer | reverse complement strand
AACTCAAAGATAGCGAAACATTCATAATAAGTGTCTAAGTCAGAAGCTCAGAAGCTCATACCACTGAGCTTGAGCTTAAGCTTGAGCTGAGCTTCCTTTGTATGAGCTTAAGCTTGAGCTTGTACAGAAATAATTGAGCTTGAACTTAAGCTAGCTGAGCCCAGCTCAAGCTCAAGCTTAGCTTATGCTCTTCACTATTTGCATCAAGAATATTACACTTGTCATCAGTTATGACAAATTAACATTTCAGAAAATTTTAAATTAGTTGCTTTGAATTACTCATAAACATACATTATAATGAATAAATGTATTAAACAAAGCTGCTTCAAATTAATCCATGTCAAAAATTGCTAAATTTACAAGTTATATAATTTAAAATTTCATTTATTTCATAGCTTTCGAAAGTTTTGATAATCTGTTAAAAGTGAAATGATTTTAAAGTTTCATATCTTCAAGGGAGCCAACTGTCAAAAAGTGATTTTAATATGATAAATTATTGTGAATTTCTGCGAATGTCAATGAATATGAAGGTTATAATTCTTATGCACTGCTCAAAGAGTTTGAGCATTTTTGATCCCAAATTTTCTCAATCAATGACGCAAATACTAATAGCTGTTTCTTTCATCGATTTCATTTTCAAAATTCTCAACAATAATTATGCAAAACTTAGTACATGTTTCTCACATTGAATTTGTTTTTCAACTCGTGAGGGATTTAAACATATTTTCAAATATTAAATTGAAGTTAATTTATTAGATCACATGAACTCAAACCAATCCATAAGAAACTGTGTTATTTGTGAATTGCATACCTTAACGATAGGTTTACTGATTAGGCAAAGAGCAGATGTAACACAAAAACTAATAACTCAAATAATGGTTTGAATTCTATCTCTCACTAATGGGCTGAAGAGCTTCGAGACTAGAATTTATAAAAAGCTATTACCTATTATAATAATATAGACTATCGTGTCTTTTTGTTGTAACCAAATTGCAACCAACGCACAAAAAACCATTATTAGAATTACGTGAAGCAACATATCTGGCTCTACTATAACTATGAAAGCATATATGAGATCATTATAATTATGTTAATTGATTTTTGCGTCCAATTTTAATTCCTAAATAGAAATTAGAGACAATATGAGCTCTAGAGGATATATATATGAATTAAACATTTTTGACCAATCAATATGATCTAAAATCTAAAGAATTACAAAACATAAACTTTTCAGTTTTATCGTTGAATTATAATTCAAATTAAGGCTAATTTTCTTGGTATTCGATGAATAAGTAGCTAAAAACTAATAAATTTAATGGAATAAATGTATTATTTAATACAGAGCTACAAATTATTCCTTCATTCATTTGAATAAACGGATACAAAATATGTGTCTGTTTGAAGTCAGATTTTCGAAATGGTTTTTGAATTACTTTTATATCTCGATTTGCTGAACAATTATATTGAAATTCATAACCAGGTCCTGTTATTAGTATAAACACTTGTTTTAAGACATTCATTTACACCTTAAGCTTGGATCATAAAATATAATTCAATGTTTTATTGATTAATGCTTATCAAAAATAAGTCAATATTCATACAAAAGTTTAAGAATAACAAAATAATTTCATGCATTCGAGTTTTGAAGAGTTATTATGAAATCATATGAAATTATTGATACTTTAAGAAATTGAAGACTTCAATGTATTAAAGTTGAAATGATTACTTTTCAAGTATTTTTGAAAAAATATTGATATTTGTGATTTGAAAGCCCTTTTTGCATTCTCATTTGTAAGAAACGCATATTTTGCGAACTATAATCGATTTGTAGACTTTAAACGAGCGTTTCTCAAGCTAAATTTGGAGGGTTATAACTCCTCGGATTTGAAAGGCAATCTTTTCCGAGTTTTGAGGAAATTTTTCTAAATTTCATAAAATTTCGAAACTTTGATTTTTAAGTTTTTATTCACCCTAAATGCAAAGTAAACTACGAAATTTTTACTTTAGAGGATTCAAATATGGAATTATTCCAACAAAATTTATTGTTTTTTGATATTTCATTGATAGCACTTGATTTCGAAATTTTTTAAAGTAATTTACATTCATTTTAAGTAACAATTTTTATACTTTGAGCATAAGTGGATTTTACTAAATATTGATATTATATAGGTCTCAATGGGGTGAACGAAAAGCTCATTATTTAACTTATTAAGAATGTGTTATCATTAAATTAGTCACGATTGTTGTAAACACAACTTTTATATCGAAATGGAATAACAAAAATTCAATTTTTAAATAAGTTATTCGAGATTAAAATTCAAAAGTTATTTTATCGTTGACTTAAGGATAAGCTGAATAATTTTTAAAACAAATATAGATATAATTGTATGAAAGAAGCTGTAAAATAAATGAATAATTAAAGTAAAGGTCTGTAATTTGTTATATTACAGGTTGAGTTGAGTTTGATTAATAATTTGGATGCTTGAAAAAATTGATAATTTGAAACATAACCGAATTTGTTGAACCAAAACATATTTTATGAGTGATTAATAAATGTATTGAACAATATAAGTTATTTATTTGCAAATCCGATTTATTCAATATTTTAAAGCCCATTTATCAAAGTTTGGGTTATTCATGACACTGAAAGCATATCGTATTAATTTAAACCGAAGCATAATTTTCAATCGCATTGTAATAATGTTTTTAAAGTACTTATTTATGATTTGAATGTAAAGTTTGGATAATATAGTAACATGTCAAGTGTCGGTGAGGAATGGGCGGAATATGCCATAGCGGCTAAATTCGGGCAAATAATTAATTGTTATTTTTAAATTTATTACCATTAATTTGCGCAAGAATTTTAGCTGTTTATAACTTAAACGAAGTTCAATTAATTTCTATTTTAAGTATTGACAGTTTTTCATTTAGTAAAGCCTTAATTTTTTTCGTAAAATATATTGATTTATATGACAGATTTCGAACCATTAATTTTTGAAAACACAACCTCGAAATTAGTTGTCAACAAACATGTTCAAAGACAATAAGAATGCAAAAAATATTTATTTAAAATTTTACATTGAAAATAATTACTTGTTTTTGAATTTTTAATGAAAATACTCAATAATATCATTAAATATGAATTTTTTAGTGTATATTTAATAGTGTGAATGAATGCACAGAATCCAAAACTTCGGGAAAGCCTGGACTGCATCAGCACTTGACTGCTCGTCACTATGATATAAATATAAACGTTTGTTTTTGACATGCAATCAGTCCTTTTACAACAGGTATTACATAATAATAGTTATGAATTTGAAGCCTATATAAAGCTTAGGAATCGGAATGTGTTAAAACTTTGTGAGTTTAAATAAATTATATGAATTAAAAATGTGTAATTTTGATTTGAAATATAATAGTTGGAAATTCCTTGAATTGATCCAATAATTTGAAGGATTCAATTGAATTAATATAATAAAATAATAAATTCACGCAAATAATATATAATAAATATTATGTCCTTATGGAAGGAGTTCCTAAACATGCTCAACATCTAAAATATTTAGATTCAGGGTTTTTACTGCTTTGATATAGTTTTGATAGGTTTGATGGACGAGAAAAGTGTAAACATAAATTTTCCAATTGTATAATTAAAAAACTCGATAATTGTCCAAAAGATTTATTTGTATTGATCGCAAATATTTTGCTAACTCTTAACTTTTGAGTAGAATTATTGAGTTTTGTAATAATTAGTGCTTATCAGAATTGACATATAATAGAGCACAATATGTAACTTATGTATAAAAAGCTGAAATAAAATATAGAGAAAAAGAGAAGGCGTGCAAATGTTAGACATGCAATTTGATTAAATGGAAATTGAAGTTTAGGTTATGCTCAACAAACACGAGCACAATATAAGAACACGTACAAATAGTGAGCATGCAAATAGTCTTATATTAGAAAAGTGTATAGTATTTAGAGTACAACTAAAAATGCATTTCTTCTATTACGTGACTGACGCTAATTACAACTCATTGTGCGACCACATGAACCTTTATGATCGATTTATATGGCATTTTTGTATTATAGGTATTAAAGGTATTTCGGATGCACACAATTCCTAGTTTTACTTCACTTGTAATTAAGGAAAGGAAGGAAATTTAATACCTGTATTGTTGTAGTTTAGTTATTACTCTAATAAAGTATCCCATTATATAAATAGATTGCGTTTTATTTTTTTATTTGCGAGAATTATATTAACTTATTTCATGTAGTTTTCAATTTATACCAAAAACACGTAAAAAGAGTTAACAAACACAATAAAGTATTACTTTATTTATACTGCAATAATAACCGCATTTAACGAAGTCTAATAAATTTTCTATCAAATTAATATTTTGATAGAAGATAATATCAATTGTAGTGTGTTTGACAATGGCCTTAATCCTTATTCAGCTATTTTTTAATTTGTTATTCTCAAGGTTTAAATATGCAAAAACTTTTCTCTAAAAAAGGTTTAGCTATACTTAAATTGAATAATATTTTTCTTATAACAGTGAAGGCAAAGGAAAGCCTCCGCAAAAAAGAAGTTTTTAAAAACTAGTGTGTGTTCAATGATATCGCTTTTCAATGGATCACTGCTTTATAGCCAATGATTTGCTGATACATTATTATCTTTATCAAAGAATGAAATATCTTTTATCATAAGTTTTTATATGTATAATTCAAGGTTGTTTTCGAAAAAGCTTAAGACACGCGATGGGGATATTGTATAAAAGAAAGTGAATTTATGAAATCGAAAATTCCAGAATTCATTTTTATGATATATTAGAGATTTATAACTTATTGATATAAATGGCATATTAATTATCATATATGTCTCATGATATTTCTTATATTTGTTAAATTGTAGAGAAATGTTTTTCCCAAAATATCTTTAAAATAGTCAAACCTTAAAACAACTGATTGAGAACAAGCCTTCGCTTTGAAATGATTGCTATTAATACTCGATATTAATTGAATCTGATTCTGGTTAAAATGCAAATTTCATTTCTATCCTAACTTATATTTATTTCTTATCAAGTTTGTTATGTGTCGTAAACCAGTAATTTAGAGTATGTGTTAATTTACTTTTTACTTCATTACTTTAAATGCGTCAAAAAAGTAATTATCTTATGAAAATTCTGATTTGAAAGGATTAAGTTTATAAATATTTTTTAAATGAGAAAATTTCATTATATATTTAATTCGCTGTTTTATATACATTATAAAAAAGCCATTTATTTTTCACCTTTCGTCAAAATTTTCTCTTAACTGATAAAAGCGATAGCTTTGTGCGCATAAGATTGCAATTTTATTGTGAGGAAAACTTTGTGGGCGAAACAGGAAGTTATCTAAGAGTAGAAAGTGCTTCAATTCTATCAATACTCAAGATCACACTTTTAATGGATTTCACTTTTTCTCGTTTGCTTTTCTTCAATTCTTTTTTCCTTTAGTTTACAAAATTAAACTTTTTTGTCCTATTTTTTGAATTACTTCTAACAGTTTAATCATTTTTTGTCTTTGAAATATCGAATTGCATTGAATCAAATAAATATCAATTCAAATTTCCACAATTATATCACGAAATCATTGATGAAAAATGTTTGAAACTCAATAAAATTTTAGGAAATTTTTAGAATGCCTTCGGTTTTTTGAATTAGATTTTTGTAATGATTGGAATCATATTAGGAATCAATACTTAAATAGCTTCTATATTTGTTTATAAATACTTCTAATTTTAGACATTCACTAATAATTTGGGACCAGTGAATAAGTGACCAGAGAATAAAATTTTAGTTATTCTAAATACAGCTGAATGAAAAAACTGAAACTATCTCTAATTTGTAAGTACTGAATAATAACTTAATTTTTTTACCTGAGATTTAAGGAAATTTAAATCGATAAGTGAGAGCTTTTCTACTAACTTATAATAACGATACTTAATGTTATATCAAAATCAAATGCACACTCAAAATGTTTAGGGTAATAAGTTATTTGAGAATCAATCTGATAATAATGAGTTTCAGTTTTATTAATGCTAAAAGTTTAATGAAGTAGAGAAAAAAGTTTTAAAAATGTTATCGTTCGTCCGAGAATTCAGAACTAAATGAGATAAGCAATTACCAGGTAATCATATCTTCAATCATATTATTATAATTTTGCGCTTCTAGAAAAATTGATTAAAAAGATAATAACTGAAGTTTGATTTAAAATCAAATCTTAAGGATAGCTTGAACTTGTTTATTGTTAAGGCTATACAAGCAAATCAACTCTATGGCCAATCCCGAGCTCAAAATCATATTCAAAAAAATCAGCCCCTCTTTGTAATAGAGTCAATAAATCATAATTTGAATATGGTATTGATAACAAGAGGGCAAATTTAATTTTTCAGTTTTATCATGATGATTGCAAAATTTGCCTAAAGTTCAAGTATAAATCACGAAATACTCTTGCGGTTTGATTCGACAAAACTAAAGAAGCTCGAGGTTAGGTTTCTAACCCGATTTGAGATTATGGAAACCGCGGTTGCGGAATGCTATATATATACTCTTCTACTCCAGTGCAAAAACTACGAGAGAAAGTATTGGTAACTTTGTTAAAATCAAATTCTAAAGCTTACTTGATTTTAAATGTCACACTTGTTTGAATATAACAGGTATTGTAAATTTTGATTTAAACAGAAAAGACAACAAAGTATGAGTCTGAAAAAGTATTAATAATTGAATTTATATTCAATGAAACACACCTTTTTTCTATCTATTGTTGTTGAAAGTGAGATAATCAAAATAAATAACATGCCTTCAAATAATGTTATATATTTCTTAAATCATATTTAGTTTGTCGAAAAAACTCTAACCAGATTGCATGCTAAAAAAATCAGATTTTCAATAATTCGTTAATGTTATGAACATAACCATAAATAAAGCCCTAAAAAATAACACGTCTAATCATCGAGAAATGTTTTTTATAAGCTTAAGTCTTATATAAGTTTGCTATTACTCATGTTTAATAGCTATCAAATTTTAATTTTGTTGCATAATTTGACCTTTATTTTAATAATTACTGAATTATTATTGATGAAAAACTAATAATCACGACTTTGATAATAAGACATCAAGTCTTACTAAATCCAAACCAAGAAAAAAGACTGATCCAAAAAATAATAATTCAGTATAAGTTGTGAAAAAGATGTATTTAATGTCATGCAATTTGAAATAAATTGGAATGAATTGCAATCACTTCATGTCTCGAAATTTAAACTAGTTTTTCTTTGAAATCAATGCTATACTTATAAGTTAGTGACGGGTATATTCTGTCATTTTTTCAAAATGAGTTCAAAGAAATGAACAATTTATTGATAACTATTCTTTTAAAACAAACTTTGCGGATAAACTATTGTAATAATTTTTTTAATACTAGTATAAAAGAAAGCTTTCGATGAATTCACTAAAAATGAATTGAATTTTTTGCTTTTGAATGAAAGAGAAATATTTAATAATATTCAAATGAATGGGAAAATTTTGCAGACTTAAGCACTCATTTCAATTTAAATAATTGATGAAATTATATTTTGATCGCAATATTCGATTAAGTGCTCATTTTTCATTGATTTCATGATAAGCATTCGTTTTAGAGCTTATGCAAACAGTGAAAAAGTCGTATCTCCAAAAAATTAGACTCTGCTGATGACAGTCATCTTATATGATAAACATGATTGGGATAAGTCCTTGTTTCAGAGCAATTGATCTGTGTCTAACTTAAATCGAAGGCATTTAATTAATAGGGCATTAAAACATAATTTAAAGTCACTTTTAAGCACTTGATTCAAGCCTCGAGATAAAAGTTCTTAATTCAAGTATTCTTTGAGATTATCAGTGGTGTAAAAAGTTTTCATTTGCTGCTTTCAAATTGTTTTTGGGATTTTAACACTACTCTTTCATATCAAATAACAGATTCCTTAAACTGAAGGAAATTTTCTCATTTATAATCAACGAGTTTAATCAGTAATTAGCTCTTTGCTTTCAATTTATGCTCTGGTTATTATTCATCTGAATTCAAAAGCTAATGGGATATTTTCTTAAATATTTCTTATCAAGCTCTACAATTTTCTACACTTCATAATTAATCACTTTAATAGTAATTTTCCAAAAATTAATTAATTCAATAGTAATTATGAATAATTGGAATTATATTTATCGATTGATGAACATGAAAGTTAGGCATTAAAAAATTGTATTCAACTAAAGGAGAACTTTTAACGATTAATTGCTTATTAGGATGTCTGTTAAATGATAAAAAGTTACTCTTTTCGGACCCTCAATCAAACGACTACTTATATGAATATTAAGAAGACTAAAAAGTTTTAATTTGTTATTTTTAAAGCTTATTATCATATAAATAGCTGACGGGAAACTTTGTTTTCTAGATATTTTTTGTGAACTACATTAACTTACTTGTTATTATGGATTTATTAATAAATTTAAAGTTTGAAAAAGAAAATCGAAATGAGACATAATTGCATATATCTTTCATTATTAATTCAAGCGAGACATTCAAAATTATAGCTATAAATATTTGAAAGACCTTTTACAAGGTTACAAAACTCATCGAATTAATGGTGAAGGAAAATGACATAAAAAATTAAGTAAAATCATTAGAATATAAAAGCATAACAAAATAAAAACACAAAATTTGCTACTGTTGTTAGCTTTGAAGTGATAAAAAATTGTTATCTCAAATGCAATTTATTCCTGTCGTCAGATATAAATTATATAGTATTTCAAATATGATAAGCTTTAAGGAAAAGATCTAACATTAGCCTTAAGTAAATAATTTATTTTCTGCATTTTTTTCATTTTTTTCATTTTTTTATTGATTTGTCTCCACTGATTATAATTAATTTTTTCAGGAAAAATTTAATAAGTTTGAGGTTTACAAAACTTTTTTAATTGGTTTAATTAGTTAAATAAATTAAAGTTAATTGTGATATTGAATAACGTCATTATTAGATCCAAGTACGTAAATAAGACAACTAAAAAATCCACAGAAATAAATTAAATGTAATATAAGGTGTATTTTTGAGAATTATAATTAAAATCATCGAAACCGACTGACGTAACTTCTGCTCTCTAAAAGCCTGTTTCTCACAATTGTAATACTAATTACAATTAATTTACAGAAGGCTTTGTTAGAAGTATTGCATCATGACTTGTATGTGAGGTATTTAGCATTGAAAACAAAGGACAAATACTAATTGGCAAACGCTTTAATCCAAGAGTACCTATAATTTGTTATTTCAAACACATTTATACTATAAGTTGTGAGCTCTCAGTTCTCCAATTATTTCTTTGGAGGCTATCTATGCTTCAATGCATAAAATTTCTAATAACTAAACTTTTTTCTCAAAAAAATCTTCACTTTAATAGTATTTTGCTTGAAATAAATAATTATTTCAGCTGAAAATTATTCGATTAGTCACTCAATAAGAATAAATGTTTATAGCTTTTACAGATGGTATTAAGTGCTTGAAAACAAATTACCTGTATTTTAGAGAAAAGAGTTATGAGTTGATAGATTTCTTAGAAAATAAAAAGGCATTTTACGAATGCCTTTAGAATATTGGAATCGAATTTATGATATAAAAGTGGTTGGTCAGCTTCAATACAACTTTAGTTACTTTAATCCATTAAATTAGATTTTTTATTAGCAGTAAAGTCTAGATATTTCAAGTCATAACCAATGAATACCGAACGACTAATCGACAACCTTATCATAATTTGCAATCTAAACATCATTTTTTATGCGCTAAAACTTCTTTATCTTTTATGATTTAAACTTTATTTATTAAAAAATATAAGAACAAGTTTGACAACTTTGACTTATTTTTACTCATCTAAAATACTTCTGTGTTGACCTTAATTGCAATATTTGGTATTCTTCTAACGAGTCAAATTAAATAATTTATTACTCAACTATAATAACAGTAATAGAGATTAAATTTAAGAAACAAGAATTATCAAAATATTTTCTCTGTAGCCTGTCTTAGAATAAGATTTCGAATGAAAGTACGTGAGCGAAAATATTAATGCTATTTTAATTAATTGTTTGAAGGATTATGGAATACAAATCTCAGATTTATTAAACACTCCCAATTATTATTATCAGTTTTATTAATTACATCTATTCAAAAAGAAGTTGGAATCTTATATAATTTAATTCAAATTAATTCTCGATCACCGATCCGAAGGCCAATCGAGGTCCCCCTTTTAGGAATATTAAACCAATCTTTATAAGACTGATTTGTTTTAGATCATTTTGTAATTATTGATAGGTATATGAATTGAATGTATAGATTTTTTATGACAATATTTTATATCCAATCGCAAGCTTTCGACTTCTTGAAAATTCTCAAGATTAGAAAAATAAAGTTTTAAAATAATTCAACAAAATGATTAATTTTGTCAATAATTAGAGATGGGCTAAATGAATAGTTTTATGCCTCCCATCCTACTAAGTATCACACCCACAATTGAAATTCGGGTCATCCGAAAATACCCCCACAAAAAAATTATTCAGAAATTATTTTAAATAGTTGTAAATGCAAAAAATAGTTAAATATCGAGTGTGAGTTCTCAATTTTGGAGAGTAATTATAGTTTCAAATTAGATCTCTTGAATAAAGTTAAGTAGTATTTTAACAATTTGAACAGGTATCAATTAATTATTTTTTGATTATTTAATGGTGAAACTAGAAATAATTAATTTTACTAAAATTCCCATATCACTTTGACACAATTCGATACAACTTCATTGAATTTCAGTGTGAAGTAATGGGAATTTTAAATTTCATATATCACAGAACAATTATTAGACCGTAAGCCTAATAATAAAATACTAAGTATTTTTAATCGTATAAATATTGAAATTTTGATGGAAAAAGTGTAGTCGGGATGAATAAAATTTCAGCCATACAAAGAAGTGAAAAAATTAGTTATATGAGTGGTAAAAATAAAACTAAATAATTAAAATAATTGAAATAATGAAATTGTCAAAGATGACTTTCACCAGAGTATGAAATGAGCATAAAATGAATAACGGAAAATTTTGATCAATCATTTTCTATTTTAATTGATCTCACATCGAAATTGCAATTTACTTGCTTTTTTATCAACTAACTTATGACTTCTGCTTATCGACTCGTAATGCTTTGAAAAATAATTTTTATATTTGAATAATTTTCTAAAATTTTCCTGAAAACTAAAGTATTTTTTCCAGAAATGTTGAGATTTTGGGTTCCAGGAGAGTTCAGACTATAAAACAAAACTTTTAGATCCCTAATTTTCTCGCCTGATGTTTTTAACGCTTTGTTTATACGTTTATTTCCATCATTATGAATAAAGAACATTTAAATGCACACATGAATCGTAATATCAAAAATCTCTAAAATCTCTAAAATATTGATAGAAAGCATTGAATTTCAGCGATAAATGTTGTACTGACCCAAAAATAGTCCAAACTCTATGATTGCTCAATGAATGATCACCAAAAACTTGATTAATTCATTAACTTATGGATTTGATTGTACTCTTTCTTTTCATCATAATTATCGTTAAATAATTGAACGTCAAACCGAAGTAAGAGATAAATCGATCCATAGAAGGATTGATTATGTATTCAAGATTAATCGTTTTGTGCCGTTAATTCTTCAATCGGTTTCACTCTTTAATAGACTATTCGTTCCTTCAAAAGAGGCTTCAAATTAATATTCAGTACAAAATAAACTTAAATGATTGATGACATAAACGAAATAATATTAAACAAAACGAATATAAATGAAATCAAGTAAAGTTTCAGTTAACGATTGACCACAACTTTCATATAGTAATAAAAGTCAAATTCTAATATTCACTATTGAAGGCACGCAAACATCTCGTTTATTATTTGAATTCGTCTTCAATAGATTTTGAGAATGTGAGCGATACTATATTTTATTCAAAATATTATATTATCAGACTTTCTTGAGGGGGGCGGAGGGGTGGTCTGGACCCCCTGAAATTTGGAGAAATTGAAAATGCAGTGTGAGGTTCCCTTTGTTTTTCAGTGAAGTAACACAATTAATATTTTTGTTTTCAGAATAATAAGCATATTTTTATTGTCTAAAATCTTTCGTTGTTTATCACAATTTAAGTTAAATAAAAAACTTAAAAAATCAAGTTTTTAAATTTGATGAACTTTCTTATCACAAAAATATTGTTCAAATCCGATGATTTTTTGAGCCCCTAAACTTTGAGAATTTCTGGATCCTAACCTCCTGTAAAATATAACTTAAGTAAGTCTACTATTTCTCAAAGTTTACTTATGCATTGTATACCCCTATGACGTGCATTAATTTCACTTTATTCTGTTTTTATGAATTTCTTTCTCACTCCAGTCGTGATAATTGATCAATGATCACATTCAACTCACTGTCATTATTGCTCTTAAGGCTTAAATTGAACTTTTTGTTTTTTCTTTAATTTTTAAATTAAAGTAAAACGTTGATTAATGAAAGGTTTTCAAGCTATGTAATAATATGTTCATTCATTTATCATTTTAATAAAAGTGATAATTATTCAAATGACATCCAGATATTTATTAAATATGAACATAAAAAGCACGAATATTTTAATGAAATTGAATTTGAGAACATGCTGAATACTTGACCATAAATGACATCTAGTCTTGTATGACACGCATTGATAATTAAGCTACTCGTCAAGGAAATCAAAACAAGAGTTCAAAATTATTTTAGTTAATAAATCGAAAATTATATATTGAAATTTGCATCTAAAATGTTTTGTTAATACTACTTATTAAATGATAGAAAACTGAATTTTTGATTAGTATTTTTTGAAAAATTGAACTCAAGTCTCGTTTTTCACTGAATATCTATGCTTTACATTCTTTAAAAAGAACAAAATTTAAATCAAGCATTATTTTTACTGTTTATATTGGATATCAATAGTAACAAAAGAGTTACACAAAAAGTTGAATTTATTAAGAATTTATTGAATTTATAACAGTTATAACCGAATTCAACTTTTTGTGTAACTCTTTTGTAAAAACATAGGAATGCGCGCCAATCATGAAAAACAATGTGTTATATTGGGAACAGAATGAGCGATGACATAATTTTTTTAGTTTATGCATTTTATTATGAAATATTTAAATTGGAAACTCAGTAGTATCGAATACATTGATTTGCATTGATATGAAATGTGCCAATACAATTGAATAAAAAAAACATGCAAGTGAAACAAGACTGCTTCAATCAATTCCAGCGAAATGTTCACCAGTTTATAAAATGTTGAGTATATTCAATAAATCCTTTAACTGCTTTTCAGACCTTTAGATTCATAGCTCATTAGTAATCAGAATTACTATGAGTTGAATAGATATCAAAATGTGTAGTATTTATAAATAATTTGC
>JAQFXV010001448.1:0-13511 GCA_034694065.1 Camisia spinifer | reverse complement strand
CTAAGATTCAAATTAACATTTAAAAGATGTCATTGACCTACATAGTTTAAAATTTAATGAAAAAATGTAAAAACTTGAATAAATGGAACAAAAATTTTACCTTACCCTCCTTCTATTTATTTTCTCCGTTTCTCGGTCTCCACATATATGGCAACCGTAGGTCTCTGGCTGAGCCACTAGAATGATCACCAGAATCCCATCGTTCGATTAGCTTTCAGCGCTTGTTCCTGTCTCAGTACGACTAGTTAAAATTGAAGCAAAAATGTATATTTGATAGTTCTTCTCAATTAATTCGAAAAATAACTTTTATATTTCATACTAGTATATCAAATTATCATTCTATTAAAGGATCCGCTTAGATATTTGATACAAAATACACTAATTTAAAAGAAAAGTATCATTGTCTTTTCAGAATGAAGAGAAAACTGATTTAATTAAGAGTGAAATTAATTGAGTTTTAATAATTTTTTCATCAATTAATAAAATTTATCTCATTATTATCCTCATTCACATTAATACTAGAAAATGAGAAAAAGTTTTCGTAGCAAATAAATATTCAAACTTAATTTAATGAATTTTGTAAAAATACTGGGTGTCCAGTGGTTTATCGAACTCAGTCATTATAGATAATAATTTTCTTTTCTCATTCTTATCAAAATAGATTAACTGCTTTTATGCATAGATAAAAACACTTTAACTCAAAATGTACTTTTAATCAATCATTAAGTTCAAAAAGTAAACAACAAAAACAGTGTTAGAAAAGTACATAAATATATATTTTATAATAAATGCTGGAAGTGTCCGCCGTTATTCTCTAAACAAAGAATAACTCTTCGTTTCATGTTTTCGGAAGTTCTGATTAAAGTTTCATTACTTATTTTTTTATCTCATTTTCAATATTCACTTTCAATTCATCCAAAGTTTTTGGATTATTTGTATATACATGATCTTTAAGATGTCCCCATAAATAAAAGTCGGGAGGCGTCAGGTCTGGTGAACGGGGTGGCCAATCGATTGCAGTCTCGAGATATTTACTGCTTTTCGAAATTATTCGATTCGCAAAATATGTTTGAAGAAAAGGAGCAGTATTGCGGGCTGTATGAGCAGGAGCAGAGTCTTGCTGAAAATACCCGGATTCTAACTCATTCTCATTCATTTCGGGCACAAAATCTTCTAAAATTTTCAAATAATTTTCAGAATTTATTGTTTTGGTGAAAAAGATGGGCCCAACAATTCTTATTCGCGAGATAGCGCACCAGACCCCGATCTAAAATTTTAAATTAAAGATTAATTCATTATAAAATCGAATAAATCTAATCTAAACTAACCTAAACTAACCTTAATTGACCTAATATAACCTAATTTAACCCAATTTAACCTAAAATTTAACCTAATTTAACCTAATATGATAAAAATTACAGTTCATACCTTCAAAGGGTGTAATGATGTTTCTTTGTATTGTTGGGGGTTTACTGTCGCCCAAATCCTGAAGTTTTGAGAGTTAACATAGCCTGAAAGATGAAACCAGGCCTCATCCGTAAAAAAAGTTGTGTCCAAAACTCCTTCGATTTTGATAAACTCTTGAAACCATTTACAGTAGTCAACTCTTTTCTCAAAATCTGACTCTAATAACTCATGCACAACACTCACACGATAAGGATGAAAATTCAAAATTTTGGTGCCATTTTCACACGAAGACTTAGAGATTTTTAACTCTTGAGCTCTTCTTCTAATACCTTTTACTGGGCTTCGTAAAAGGCTTTTCTTTAGTTCTTCTAATTTTTCAGGAGTCAAAACAGGCGGTTTTCGATTTCTTTTCCTGTTTTCAATACTGCCGAAATTGATAAACTTTTCTTTCATACTCCAAATAGCACTCTTAGTTGGAGGTTTTTTCTTAAATTCATTTTCAAAATTCTCCTGAACTTTATCATAAGATTGTAACTCAAAATATTTTTTAACAATAAAACTGCGTTCAACTGTTGTAAACACCATTTTTATTGTTTTTCATTTCATATGTTTGATTTGTGCTAATGAAAGTTCAAATTAGACCTTTTCTAATATTGAACTTTTTACATAAAACTTTTCTTTAAAATGTATTAATAAGAAAAGTTTTGCAGTTCGATTTAGTTCGATTTTAGGCTGGACATCCAGTATTTTAGTGAACCTATTGATAATGTATTTATATGACATTATGAGCATATGTATTCACTAACATTTCTACTTGAAAAAGAGTTGAATATCTAAAATTCTGTACTTATGATTTCCTCTAATGTATTGTAAAGCTTTTTTTTAATTACAGAAGTATAAAATGAAAAGTAAATTCATTCTTTTTGAGCAGTCTGTCTATCATGTAATTGTGTGCACACTTTGCCTCATAATTATAAACTTTATTTTAAGCTTAAATTTATTTTAACTTTTGTAGAAAACTTTTATATGTAATTTCTATTTTATATATGAATAAATGTATTGCTTTCAAAGTCAATTTACACCATACATAAATTTTTCTCTACAATACTAACATATCTTACAATAAAATTAAAATTAAAAGAAATTATAGAACAAATACAATTATAGAGATAAAGACCGTAAATGGCAAAGAGTGTTTAGTTGGCAGACCTGAATTCTTTAAATTAAAAAGTGTAAAAATAAAATTCAGCTCCTTGTTTACCTCATGCACATAAATTTTAGAAAATGAGAAGTAATTTTTGTGCAAATAAATATTTAAGCTAAATTTGATAAATTTTGGGTAAAAAAATTATATCTTACATTAAAGTTGAACATAAAAGTCTTTCTAAAGCATAGAAATAGAGAGATGAAAGTTTAGTTTTAAAGCTGTTTTTGATATATTTTAAAAACTTTTGTAAGATTTCCCAATAGATGAAATATGTTTGTCAAATATAGAAAAAATTTTATGTGCAATCATGTCACACCTGTAAATATGACCTAAATATAATTTAACTTAATATCTCTATTATAGTAAAAGTTTACAATTAGTGTTTCAGAATAAGCTATCGAAAATACGCGGTCTGCCAAAATGATTGTTTACCCCTTTGGAACCAAATCAATAATAGATAAAGAGAAACTGATTTAATATTTGGGTTCTACGTAAAAAAATACATATAAATTGAGAATTTCAATCATTTAGCTTGAACATTAAGCTAACAATAGAGTTATCATTCTGCATTAGGATAGCAAAAAATTTATTATTATTCAGTATTAGGTTTTCAATTGATCGAAAAAATTAATTATTCATTAAACTATTTGATCCTTCACAATATGAGCTAATAATGACTTGTTTGAAATTACTTGTTTAAATGTAATTTCATATAAAAAATTCAAATATTTGATCCATTTGTTCCTATTGATGAAGTGTTTCGCTGTGAAATTTATTATTCCAAAATCAAAGCATGATAAAAAAAATATTGAGAATTGTCCAATTTCCTTGCTTTAAATTTAAGCTAGGCGATTGCATTTCTTAATTCACATTTATTTCTTACATAGAATCAGAATATGAAATCGTTTTACCTCTACCATTATCGTTTTTGCTTTAAGGGGTTGGCAATCATTTTTGAAGACCTTGTATAAAGGGTATTCTAAAACTCTCAAATTATAAATAAGTCTTACTTATGTAAGAAATTCAATGAAAAATTAAGTAATTTGAAATAAACAATGAAATAATAATTTTATTTGATTCCAATATACTGTGAGTATAACTAAATTAAAGGAATTTTTTGAGATCAAGTAATATAGTATTAGTTTTATATAAAGTTGAGATGAAAAAAACACATTTAAAGGTATTGAAATCATTAGTATAATTTTTATGCTTTATCATTTTTCAAACCTGAATCTGTTTTCTGAATCCACTCAAAAAATTAAGACCAACTATTGCAAAAAGCAAATAATTTAATGAATGCCTATCGAAAATTACCTGATTTGTCACTTCTAGTTTGATGTTTTGATCTGAACAGATAAATTGGAATACTTAATTTGGGTTTATGTCCGTATCGCTTAGCCAATTGAGAATAAAACTCCTTTAAGATTATTCTTTTGTTAAATTTTTCCCAAAAATTTATTAAAATTAACGCTGAAGTTTAAAAGTTATAGTGTCATAAATAAATAAAAAAGATACTAACAAAATTTTATTTTACAAAAATGAATGGCATATTTTTTTCACTTACGTTTTTCGTGTTTCATTTCTATTGGATGCTTTATTTGTAGGTGGTATCAATTTTGTAATCATAAAAACTCCATATGATATTGTCGATAAATTTAGCTGAAGCGCAAGATCTTTCTCAAAATCCTTGCGCTAAGTATGGGCAGGTTGCGACCTATAATGGTCTAAATTTTGCAGATGTAACTCAGGCAGCTCTCAATTGTATCTTCGATATCGTTACACAACTAATACTGTTTGTAGTACCATTTTTTGGCGTCGGTACACTTGAGAATATTCTCGTCGGAAATATAGTCCGAATCAATAAAAGTTATAACTGCACTGCAGGAAGTATTCCTAATGAAGCCCAACCGGGTGCGCCTAAAGAATTCGAGGCATTTTGCAATTCCACTGTAAGTTTAAATAATAATTGAAAACATATATTATCTAATATTAATTATCTCTTAATTCAAGGGACGAAATTACAGTACATGTGAAGCTGTGTCTGATGTTCCTCCGTTTTTTCTATCATGCTATTGTGATAACACTTATAACTGTGGTGGTCCAACTGCCAATCATATCCTTCCAACCAAAGACTGTGAAACGGCCTGCTATGCTAATGTGAGTCAATACATAATAGAATTCTTCTGTTGTTGATTGAATCAATTAATTATTTTTCCTAATTATGCGCTCAAAATATCAGGATCCTAATTCACTTGCCTTTTGTTCCGGTCTTATTGGTTTTATCAATGGGGCGAATCCAGGACAATGTACCTGTTTCAACGCAAATAACTGTTTCACGACAATTGGGCCTTCTAATATTAAAGTACCAGATCAGACTGATTTCGGCAAACGATAGATTTTAGATATTCTTACTCGAAACTATTTTAATTTTATTTCAAATTTATATCTTTTCATAATATTATAGAATTCAAATGTATTATTGTAATATTTATATTTTAATTGTGTAACATCGATTGTTTGGTGGTTTTTAATGCAGAAGTTATTCGTGCTTTTCCAACAATCAAATATTTGTCTGTATCTGGAAATAATTTAAAAAATTAAAACTGTATCTTATTTTTCATTATTAAATTTATGGTCATTTTTCGTTTTAAATGTGCACTATGTGTCTCTTCTGATGGTATCTTTGTTATATTAAGATCAGTTTTACTATTACCTGAATAACTTTGAGTATTCAGTTTTTCTTTTAAAATGCAAATCTTGTAAGTTACAAAAATATGTAATTTCATAAAATAAATTTGCTATCTATCAAAATTTACAGAATTTTCAAAAAGTTTTTATGTTATCATTTTAATGAAGTTACATAAATTTTTTCCGGATTTCGGGTGATTTTGTAATTGTTGATTAATTTGAGCACAAGCATGAAATTCTGTACAGGACATAGAATAGAGTTATACAGTATATGTGGAAAAACAAGTCCAAAACGAACCTTTAGTGTGCTGTTTGCTTCGACTCCAACAAAAATTTAATTGTTGTTTGATTTTTACAAAACTGTACAATTGCTATGATGTACAACACGAGTGCAATTTTGTAGAAATTTTTATAGAAATCAAAGTCAAAACAAGTAATACTAAAGGCTCCTTTTGGGCGAATTGATGACTGATAAGACACCAAGATCTGCCGCTTTACGCACTGTTGTCTTCAGCCCTTCATTAGGTTCTGGCAGATACAGACAGCAATTTATCTTAGTCTCAGTCTATCGTCAGTTCTTGAGTTGGTTTTGCTGCCCAACCATCCAAAAAAATTTTACTTTAGAGAATACTCCAAAAGTTCACAATAGGTCAGACTTGTGGCACATTTGGTGGGTTTGTGCAAATTGATATCCGGACTCAAAGATAAGAGGCTGAAAAAGCCCTTTAACTTTGATCGCAATCCAAATCATAACTTTTGATGGAAATTTGGAGACGATGTGTATTTCACATAATCAGATGCTTCTTATCCATCGTATGAATGTTAGCTTTAATTTCCATAACAATAAAATGAATCCAATGTGAAGTAAGACTCGCCTAACATAACAACGTCAATATCATTGAAGGTTTCAATAAACATCTCAAATTATTTTAGATTTTTTTGCCGAATAATTTGATTCTCATTACTTGTTCATTACTTGATTTTGTTCAATAATTTTGTCTTGAACTCATTCTTTTCGGATGACCACTTCCTACCTTTCTTTCTTAACTAAGAGTTGCTTCGATCCATTCATTTCGCATTGAGTTCAACTATAATCATACACTTGTACTTTCTGAACAATTTAAACTAAAGTGGCGTTTTTCCTCTCAATTAAGACATGTTTAAGACTAAAGTCTAATGGATTTTTTAGACATAAAGTCTAAAGTCCAACAGAAATCGTAAGATGTCTAGTCCAAGTTTTATGGTTTAGACCTCAAAGTCAAGACTTTGTATAGCATTTAATGGATTCATATTGACTTATCTCGAGAAAATGGAATGCAATTATAAATTAGAGACAATGAGATATTTTAAATATTTAGGTCATTTATAATAAGTTTTTTATTCCATTCTCGAAACCTTTTACCCCATCTTTTGATTCAATTTCTGACTAAAATCTTTTTTCGATTTAAATTTTCAACGAAAGATAACGTAAAAAACAAACTAGATATTAATCAAATACATTATAATAATAATGCATTTCCCTATTTAAATAAAGAGAGTTATAAGCAATGATAACTTGACAATAATTTATAAATCGAAAGATTATAATAAGTATTTTATCCAATTATCAAAAGTTTTTACACCATCTTTTGATTCAATTTTGGATTTCAATATTTTTTCTTTCGATTTATATTTCGAACAAAAGATGGCGTAAAAGACATTGAATATTTTTCGAACTCAATATCAATCAAAAACAACACATTAATAATAACACACATAATAGTAATAATAATGTTTTGTGCCAAGCAATGTGTGAAACAGAATATTTCTTGAATTGTGTTTATATGAACACTTAGAAACTGATCGTCACATATAGTGAAAAATATTTGAATTTATTATGTCAGATGTGTCTCGACTTTCCACTTTGGAGACAAACAGCTTTGCACTCAGTAAAGAAACATCATTTAATGTTCAAAATCTGTTGAAAAAATATCACTGAATTGATGATCGAAACTTCCAGAAATATATCACAATTTATGATTGAAAAATTTTGATGGTTGTAACCAGTTTTTCCCAAGAGAGGCCTATGGGGACCTAGGCCCCCCTGGAATTTTGAGGAGTCGAAAATGTAGTGCTTGGTACTCTCTTTGCGTTTTATTCAAATTCAAAATTTTCTGTGCATTGGGAAAAATTATGCTTAAAATACTTAATTTTGAATTTTTTTCGCTACAAACTCTCAAAAATTGTATATCAAATCCGAGGAGTTTTTACCCTCCCCCCTAAATTTTCGAGAAATCACGGGACCGGGCCCCCCTGGAAAGTTTAGCTTGGGAAACACTGGTTGTAACCAAAGAAAAAAGTTAAAATTTATGATGCACCTTGAACAACAATACAAAATTGAAAAATTTTAAAATATTGTGATTATTCACTACTCAAATAGATAATAGCGGAACAAACCATTATTGATATATTAAGGTTAATAATGTGCAGCATGTCCAAAAAATTTTGAAAAAATGACTGCTCATTTCTTTATATGATTTGCGAATTCATTATATAATTGTTTAATTTGATTTTGATTAATATGTTACATTCTATTTTTCTCTCAAGTGAAACTTAAATGAATTTATGAATAATTCTATTGGAGTAGACAATGCACTAATAATAAGTCTTTTATCATTAATTTCATTTAGTCACAATATTTCTCTACTATCTTTTAAATTAAAACTTTTTTAATATTTCATGAAGATTAAGTTCTCAATGCAAGAGAAGGTAGTCATTAGAATATAATAAATATTATCCTTATGATTGGACAAAGTTAAAAAACTGCTTCTTAGATATTTGCTCACAAATAGGATTCGTGGCTTATTTCTATTGGGAATTTTTAATTGTGAAAGTATCAATTCTATAATCATGTACAACTCCATATTTCAAGAAACATTCAAATCATTGCGTATTTTTATAGTTTGTTTCATTGTAGGAGTTATCAATTCTTTTTCAATTAAGGTATGAAAGTCTTCAGAAAAGCTCAAATAACATCAATTCATTAAGAATTTTTTAAAGTTTTTAATCCTCTAAAATATTATCAATGAAAGTTATAATTTTAATTTTAGTTTTTCTATGACATTCAAAAAATAATTGATAGCAGCCATAGTTAAATCACCAACGTTCATACTGTTTCAATACGAAGAATCCGCATAATAAGCGCAAGGATATTAATCTTGAGCTCAAGATGCTTTGAGCAACAATTTCATGAATATGATATTGTAGATCAATTCAACTTTATGGTAAGATCAATTTTCTTGCGTTTAGTATGCAGATGCTTGGCATTATAAAGTTCTAAATGCTGATGATTTAACTATGACAGCTCTCAATTGTGTTTTGGATATCGCACAAAATTGATAGTATTTATAGAATATTTTTTAGCGTTGATTCTCTTCAAAATTCATTCTTCGGAAATATAGTCCAAACCAAGAACTTACAAAACTGCAGTGTAGATCTTCCTGATGAAATTCAAGAAGGTGGACCTCCAGAATACATACAGTATTTAAATCAATGTTAGCTAAAATAATGATTGAAAACATATATCATCAAATACTATTTATCTATAAATTTAAGGAAGAATCTTTACATATTAGAAAATGATATGTAATTTTTATAGTTAATAGATATTTCAGCTTAATTTAATAAATTTTGTGAAAATATCATAATATCTTACATTAAATTGGAAAATGGAAATAATTCTAAAACGTATGCAAATAGAGAGATAAAAATTTAATTTGAAAGCTATTGTTGATTTAGTTGTTGTTAGAGATAAATATATTTTCAAAACATTTGTGAGCTAGTTAAATAAATAAAATGTTTTTAACCCATAGAATAGTTCTAATGTACAAGCATTTGAAATGTTATAACTTTAAAAATGACTTAAATATTTCTGTTATAGTAAAAGTAAAATCGAAAATTAAGTACTTAAGAAGTCTCAAATATAATTCTAAAAATAAACAAAATTGAACAAATTTTTCCAAATTTTTTTTTATTAATTTCTATCTTAAAATTTCTACTAAAAATTCTAATAAAAAATAAGCTCATGATTAAGAAATTTGGTTATTAATTTCAAAATGGAATAAAAAAAGAGAATAAAGTGAATTAAGCATAGAAATTTATACAATAATTATTTCATTAAACGCTGGAATAAATTGGTTAATTCAGTTTAGAAATACGATGTTTCAGACTGAATATAATTGAGGATTCTTAAATATCTGTTCGTATAGTGATTGTATAGTTGGGACTTTGTTGCAACCTATCTACAACAAAAATTCAGCGTTATGGTATTTTCAATATATCATTAAGATCTGGTATATCAGCACAAAGAGTGTGGTCAAAATGATTCTCTAACAGATTGTACTTGTATATGAATCATTATATGGCCTTAATATTTTATCCGATCATAAACTAATTCGTGTTTTAAAATCATCGATTTTCTCGTGGCTTATGTTTATTGGTTGTAACTATGTGGAAGTAATCATTGCCTCATTTGATGGCAATATTCAAGTCACCAAAAAGTTTGAATAACCATAAATTATTTCGATGCTTACAAGTGATACTCGAATGAATTATAGAAACTTTACAATACAGAAATTGAAATTTTTTTAGAATTAGAGAAATCTTAGATATCTACATTTGCAGGGATTCAATGATGTCTATTTTTTTTATATGTTACCCTTTTAAAGAAATTAATATTTGTCACATCTCATTTAGAACTCATTTATAAGAAATCAATTGCATTATGATATAAACTGGATCGAGGTTTCTATATTAACTGGTTATTATTTAAATAATGAAATCACATAAATAAATATATTTTCATCACAAAATTGAATTATCTTGTGTATTTTTTTTTATAAAAGCAGCCCATTCCTAGTATCTTTGATTAAAACTTATTCTTCCACTGAAGTGGATTGCCATTAATTTTTTGTATCGATTTTTAAACAATATTTTTAATATTCTGACAATTCTCCCAGCAGTTAAAGATTTAGTATATTTAGTGATAAGATTTTAATAATATGAAAAATAATAAGCACATAAATTTTCTCGATAACATCATTTTCTGTATTTAAATTGCATTAAAATTTAAAAAAATGTTTGAAAATAATTTATTTTTCATAAATTCAATGCTCAAAATTCATAAAATAGTTGAGAAAACAATCAGTAATACAATAATATATTTTTTGAAAAAATTAATAAATAAGTGTTCAAACTTAATTCTAATGTGAATACATCGTAAAATCTTTTCGTTAAATTTTTATAGAAAGTAACATTAAGTGAGGATAAAATCATACTTTTCTCAATTTTAGATTAATTGAAAAGAAAATTAATAAATCATAAAGATTATTCAACTATAAATAATTTACTGATTCAGGACCATTTTTATAGACAGTTCTCAACGCAATGGTCCAGTATATAAAAACGGAGGAATGAATCCAGGAACAGTAGAATTCCCGTGTGTCTTGAAACAATTGTTAGCGTTGAAATAAGTACATTGTCCTAGCTTTGTATTTGTCAAACGGAACAGACCGGAACATAAGGGAACTAAATTATTATCCTAATATTTGAAGTAAATTAATCAGGAAATTAATATAATGAGTGCATTGAATAATTTTATTATATGTTCTTACATTATTATAACACACTTGTTTACAGGCATCAGTTCCAACCACGTAATTAGCAGTCAAACCTCCTCAGTTATATGAATCATCACAATCACATTGAAGGAGAAATGGATATTCTGTAGTCAAAGACTCACATGTACTGAAATTTCGTCCCTTCAAATTAGAGATAAATAATATTAGTTTATCATAATATATATTTTCATTCGTCTTATTAGGGATGATACATATAGTGCGCACGCTTTTTCAAAGAATTTTTAGACCCCTACCCCCTGTCTGTACGCTTTCATACGCTACCCCCTCTAAAGTGTACGCACAATTTTGCTCAACCCTCCCCTTTATCACAATAATTTGAGACATAATTTGAAACAAAATTTATTGATCATTCATCCAATATTGTAAATCTTGAATAGCATAAATATCATTATCATCAAAATTTGTTTGTTATTGATTTGTGTTTTAAAACTAAATCACCTTAATTTCAAATTTACCTCTCAAACAATAAGTACGCACTTTTTCTGTATACCCCTCCCGCTACACATCTGCACGCTTTCGTACGCTTTTGGCTGACCCCCTCCTCTCTTGACTGCGTGCGCACTATATGGATCACCCCTTAGCTTACAGTAGAATTGCAATATTGTACACATTCTGGAGGTCCAGTCAAATGGGATTCATCAACGAGATAGTATGCACCGCAATTATAAGATTTATTGGTGCTTACTATATTTCCGAAGAGTAGTTGAATAAGGAAAGCCGGCCCGAAATAATCTATTATAAAAGCTATAAGATTTGCTTGTATATCATTTATACAATCGAAATCGCTCTGTAACAAATCTGCAAAAACGAAGGATCTGCAAACTTATAGCAATGATAGTTTTTCAAGTCTTTTACTTTAGTTGAATTAATCAACATTATCATATATAATAAAATAAAAATAATAATTTTCATCGACAACATTTTTAAAAATGCACACTCAGGAAATTGCAAATTCAATAAATAAGCAAATTTAATTCAAAATTTTAAGTCATTATTTTTATCATATTTTTGAAAATATTTCTGAATTGTTTAGAAGTTATTTAATCTAGCATTCCATCACGTTTCCAAAAAATTTCATAACACTTTGATAATAACATCCGTGATTTTATTCTAAAATAAGTTTGACATACATAAGGATGGAATGTATTTCTAATATAAATTTTATTTTCATGAGAACATTTCAGTTAACAAAGCATAATAAACGTCTCCTTTCAAATTTCAATACCAGACTGTGCTGTGTGCGAAAATGCATTTCAATTCATGTAAAAAACACTCCCACTTTTTCTAATGCCCTTTCTCTACTAGTGCTTTTGAGTGTGAGAATTTGAATTAATTTGAGTTTAAGTTTTCGAGCATAGTATCTTTAATTTGAGTTTGAGTTAAAGTTTTGAGTTTAATTTGAGTTTTCAAAGATACAGAAATATAATTAAAAGGCTTGAAAGTGATTTATCACAAATGTCTAAATGATTAAATCTAAACAATTGATATTTTCACTCTCATTATTTGAGCAATTTTTTGATTAGAATTTAAATTATACTGACTTATAATCCTTCAAAATTTAGTTTAACTTTAAAGTGAATATAATATAAAGCTAAACTATATGTCGCATTTCAAAATGTCGAAACCTCAACCTTGTATTTTATGTATTTCACAATAAGTTATAACTATAATCATTATTCACGGATTCCAGGCTTCAAAAACTGATAAGTGACAAGAATTTGACATTTTGAAATATGACACAACGAAGTTTGCCAAAATATTATTGATAATTCAGTTTTTGACTCAATGAAAGCATGAGAATAATTCAAACACCTGTTTGAGATTAACAAATGTGGCGCTATATTGGACTTTGGTTTTTGAAATAATCAGGTAAAAAAATCAAATTCGGCGGAAAAGTTAATAACCAATGAAGAACATCTTTGGGTCGTATTTTGATTACAATCAGAATAAATACATTAATACAAAAAACATTATAACAAACATAACTTATTATCAAATTTCAAAATATATCAATAATTAAATTAATTTTGAAAATTAAATGAGGAAATCATTTATAATATTAACGCATTTTCGATAAAATAAAATTTTGAATTGATTAAAACTCATATTATTTGTGAATAAAAATCTAATTCCATCAAAAATTAGTTAATTTTCAATTTTTTGACTGAATATTATTTAAAAACTCATTTCATTAATCAATTGTGAACTCAATTATTGGATTCAATTATTTTTGGATAAATTGATTCAAAACTTAAATCACATGTATTTATTTGATTATATTTTGTAATTAAATTGTTAATTTAAATGAAATTTATTTTACAATAATTTTTGTTATACGCGCTATAACTTTTTTAAATTAATATATTGATCCCTATGTTATTAAAGAGCTATAATGGCGACTAAGACCAAAGTCCAATATAACGCCACAAATATTGCGGATAAATACCGATTTTACGATAAATTGAGAATTTTGAAAAAACTTTAAGCATTTGAGTTTTTCAATTGAGTTTGAGTTAGAGTTTAAGTTTTTC
>JAQFXV010001447.1:0-13516 GCA_034694065.1 Camisia spinifer | reverse complement strand
TTGAGAGCTCGTAAGTGTTTCCAGTTTTACGCGAAATGCAAATGACAAGACGCGAAATACAAAAGAAAAAGTCTGTAATATTTAATGGGAAATTATAATAAACTGAAAATAAATTCTTGTGACATATTATTATGCAATATATTACTTTCTATATTATCTAAAATTAAAATATTAATTTTTAATTCCTTTTGAGTGAGAGCTCATACAGATTACATACCTGTATGTCCAATGATTTTTTATCTAGTATTGACTCCAGCCATCAAAAATTCGGGGTAGAATATTCTGAGCAAATCACCTTGATTATTGTCTATATACTCTGGATTCTGATCCCGAGTCTCGGATATGATGTTCTTCCCAAAAATCTCTACACTCAAATTTTTTTCATCAAATCCATTAACATTAAGAGGTGAATAACAGACAAAAACCGAGGAAGTCATTTATGGCGAAGTGTATACCTTTTTGTCTGATTATTAAAATTACTCTTCAAAAGATTTTATTTTTGAATATTAGTATTTTAGTAATTGGAAAAAATTGAATGTTGACTAAAATCTCTTGAAAACTCTCTGAAAAAACTTTTTCAAAAGGAAGCCGTATTTTCCTTTCCAAAGAAAGTTTCTATGCTTGACATTGATCTTCAAAGCTTACACTTCTTAATAAATGTTCAAATTGGCAAAATTTTATTAGCTTTGACCTCAATCGAGGTAAATCTTCAAGTTTTATTTATTTATTAGTTCGGACGATAACTCCTAAGAAGAGTATATTTAAGGTCGATAAAAGTTTGACACACATTAGGAGTGCATGACTTTAATTGAATATATGGATCAAATGGTAAAATAGTAATAAACTATAAAAATCAAATATTGGTTGAATATTTTCAAAATTAAATCTTCATTAAAGTAATCAGATTCTTGCAAAAGATATTTTTATTATTTAGGTAAAAATATACTTAATTTATACAATTAATAAGTGATGACAAACCACTAGTTGAATATAAAGATCTTTTGCAGAAGGATTAATAGAATTTCAATAAAAAACAGTCTTTGCTTTCAAATCATTTGATATTAAACATTATATTTCGAAATTAGAACCATTGACTGCAGAAAACTATCCTTTTGTTTGGATGTATTCACTTTCTACTCTTCTCTGAGAATAATTTGTCTTCAGATCTCTAGTCTAATCTTCAGTAAACAATATTGTATCGATTTCTTCAAACTCATTATACATTCAAACCCTAAAATTGAATAAGAGTTGTTTTATTTATCAACAATTTGATATATGTCAACAAAAACAAAACTTTCATCAAAAACAAACAAACGTAGTTTACTCTTGAGTTAATGTGAAAGGTTGTCAGATTCGACAATTGAAAAATTAAATTCTGCAAATTTTAAAGTTATTGATCAAATACAATAGTTCATTAAATTCAATCAAACTGAACAAAAATATGTCACATCTAGTATTTTAAATTATCAGAAACTTGATGAACACTTTGTATACCCGATGAATCTAAAGACGAATCGAAGCACTAGTTAAGGTGCGGTCATTGCCTCATAAACCTGAGAGTTACGTATTTTTAGGTCATGTCTTCGGTGATCCATTTGGAAAGAAGGTTAACAAGTTCTCTAATAACAATTGAAATTATATTTTAGTCATTTATAGGTCTATAGAGTGAATCACTTTTAAATAAGTTTAGTCCCAAATGAAAAGCTTGAACAGAGCTAAACAAACTTCAAAACATTGAAATCTTACAGAATGTGTTTTTTTGATTATATACCGATAAAAATGAAAACTTTTTTTATCATTCCAGTGATTGTGTGGTTTATTTTTGTTAATTGTGAGTTTTTTTATTATAATTAATGAATTCTTTGAATTAGTGGGCATTTTATGAAATTTTGGAAAATAAGTTTTGCATATTAATCGTTTAATTTTATCATCAATCAGGTCAAGAAATGCCAACTTTATCGAGAGTTTTGAAGAAAGAAAATTTAAAATTTTCCTTCAATTTTGATGAACCGAAACAACAACATTTTGCAAATGGTATCTTTAATTTAAAGAATTTATTATAATCTTAAAATAAAGGTCTTTTAGTTTTCAGTCAAACCCTTTTTGGTAGTTATAAACATGATTTTTTTATTGATTTATCATTTTACTCATTTCTTTTATTAGTAAGGTTTTAATTTTAATTTTCTTTTTATTAAGTTGTTATATATTATATATTTAGTAGAGGATAATAATTATTATTCCAAATCTCAAAAGTAAGAAGTCTTGATTCTCAAAAATATGCAAAAATCACATTGAAAATTAAATAAACATATTTTAGTGCATCATTTAATGCCCAATTAAATTCCTAATGTTTATTTATGTGATTCTCTCATTTTCAAAAGTAATAATAAGAGAATAAAGTTATGAATCGTATAGCATTGTCTTGATAATAAAAATTCAAAATCAAAACTGACAATTTATGTCAAAGTTGAATCAGTTTTAAACTATTGAATTTAATTCTGAATAAGTCAAGAAAAAAAGCTGAAAGTTTTATCTTTTCTCAGAATTCAAAAGAATCACACCAAACAAAAACGTTTATGATAATGGAAAAGAAGATTTATTATTAAATGATCAATTGTTGCATTTTGTCATCAGAGAAAAATTACTAGAAGTTGAAGATATTTTAATGAATGGAAGCATTTCAAAGCCTTCTTTCAAAATTCTGAATTTGGACTCAATTTTCGTAATACTGAATGATGAAAATACGCATTTGAATATATCAATTGAAAATCTGAAAATCATTGGATTATCAGAAATGGAATTGAAAGATATCGCAAGCAATTTGAAAACTAGTCGAGTCAGTGCTTTACTTCTATTTCCTAATGTAAAAGTGTCCGCATTTTATAAAGTAAACGGAATCTCGAGTATAGATACAGATCAAAGTGTAATAATTAATGAAAAGGGAAAACTTAATATAGTTATGAATGAATGGAGAACTTCGTGGTCCGCGAAAGTGCTTGATATACTTAACGACACTTTAGAAGTAACTCAAATGGCAATAAAAAGTCATTTCGATTCATCAAATGCTAGTTTTAATAGTTTTATTAACAAATATCAAACCAATTATGAGATAGATTTGAATGAATTGATTACATCAATGCTTATGGAAAAAGTTGTTCGAAATGTTGACGAAAAGTTTGAAGAAATATTGAAAGATATAGTTATTGAAAGATTAATGAGTCAATCAGAGTCTCGATGGACTAATGCTAAGTCTATTTTAGAACATCACTTATCAAGAGCTAAACGTCAGGTGCCGTGTGAGACAGGACAAGAATTAGATGAATACGTCGATAGTTTATTCAGATTCGGCAGAAGACTTATTAGAGTAATGGAACCCTTTTCGGTGAGATTCAAATCTTGACTGTTATCAACTCTTTCTCATCAAACTTTTTCATTAAAATGTATCACAAAATTAGTTTTGAGATCATGAAAGTTGAAGAAATTTGATATTAATTATTTGTTAATTTAATTAAACAGTTACCAAATGTTACGATTAAACTCGAAGAATACAATATCCAGATATTTCTTCATAGCGGAGGCGCGACACGTATTTACACATTTGAACGCCGAAAGCCTGCGTGGGTTTTGTGTCAAAATGAAACCATTTCACTCGGATTAACAATTGGTTTAGAAGAGGTTCGAATTATGTATAAGTTTCGTGTCATTCAAGACTGGAAACTACTCTTTGATGGTGAAGCAGAAATACAAATCAAAAGACCTAAAATTCAGGTACAAATCTCACAAAATAGTCCTCCAGAAAGTGAAGACGAAGACGCAGAAGAAGTTCCAGTTCAGCAGAGGATCGATCGGCTCAAGGTTTGGAAACCGGGACAAATACTTGTTATTATTAGAGGGTTAGGAAATCTAAGTTCAGCCCTGAGTATGATTATTAACCAAATGCTAAGCAATAGTGATATGATTGAACCTATTATCAAAATGATTGAAACAGATGGTGTCGCCGCAGCCAATGAATTGTTGAAGAATGTTTCCATTCCTATTTTCAGTATTATATAATTTATTCGTCATATACTCTTCTGTTTTCTCAACAATCAAAACAATCAATTGATTCAATTCAACTCTTATGTAAATCAAATTAAATTGAGTGCCAATACTCTGTATCTCATATAACCATCAAATTAATTGTGAGAAATGGCGATGTTTTGATGTTTTTGGTAACCCTCTTATGACAATACGATGATCTGATAGTGTTATGTTAATTGATCTTATATTTAAAGTACCTTAAAATTAGTTCAAACAATTACTTCAAGAAAGAATTCAATCAATAAAAAACACAATTAATTTAGAATTAAAACAAAACGATTTTGTTATAAATTATATTAAATGAAAAAACTTAATTAGTTTGAGTCTAATGTGTATAATAAATCTTTTTTATGAATTTAAAACTAATTCAAAAGATAAAATAACTTGAATATTGTATAAATTATATAACTTGAATGCAATAAAACTTATTTAAATTTATTGTAAAAATAAAACAAAATTTTCGTAAATCTTTTTAATTTTCTTTCGGACCTGATTTGAGAAATATGAGAAATACTGCTATTTTGAATGCAATCATTATTCAATTTATTCCTTCCATAAAAAACTTATCGAAATGAATTTCATAACTTCGAAAAATTCAAAATGAAAAACTCTAGACTGAAAATAATTGACTTCAATTGAATTGAATCTGAGATTTATTTTTCTAAAATTTGCAAATTTGATTTGATTCCCTGTTGAAAAATAACTCGCAATGAACTCGATTACCAAAGTCTTCAACACAATAAATGAGACAAAAATAAATATAACACATAATTTTCTGCTGAAGTCTTGAGATAATGAGATCAATAATTACATAATAAGTAAAGAAAACGATAAGCTAAAGAAAACACCAATGATTTATGCATTTAAATTAATTTGATGTATATTTTTATGAGATTTCTATAAATATGTTTAAAAAGTTTTTTCCAAAGAATATTTAGCGACCGGACGCACCACCACTTGGACGCACGCTTTGTCCCGAAGTATTACTGCCCGGAAGAGAAAGTTGTGAACTAATGCGACCGATGATGTCTCCGATTCTCTTCTGAATATCTTCGACACGTTTTCGTATGCCATCGATTGCCCCCTGATCTGCTGCACCAAGTCCCGGACGATTACCTCCAACCGGTGCGGTGGCCGCCGATTGAATGCTTGTCAGTTGGGATTGAATTCTCACCACATTAGACCTGATTCTACGAACAGAGTTAAGCATTGGTCTCAACATTGCACTCAAAATATATCGGCGACGAGTCGTCAGTTCAGTGATTGTGTCCTTTGATTGAGAAAAAGATGAACTAAATTTTCTACTTTTATTCGAAGTATACCTGAAGTCTCTTCTGAAGTGTATCCATTTGAGTGACCAAAGCGTTAACATTTTCGTTTTGTCTCGAAAAAGCGGACACAAGTTCGCTATTGATTGCACTATAAATGAGCGGATGAGTTACCAGTTCTTGAGTTGTGGGGTCTTTGGGTTCTTTTGCTGTCGTAGAATCGACCTCATCATTAGGCACTGCATTTTCTGTTGGAACCAATTGTTGAACGTCTACATCCAAATCATACAGTAATTTTGTCGCACTATTAATTGGATCCGAAAATACTACAGTTGGATCGTTAACATATGCCTCTTCTGACGGCTGCACTACTCCTTCATCAACCACTTCATCCGCCACAATATCTGCTGGACTTGAAAATCCTGATCAAATCAAGTGACGGATCGAATCCTTGCTTTAAATTTAATCTTTAAATTCTAATGAAGTTTTATCTAAAGATTTACTCACCATTTGTTATGGATATAAAAAGAATAAGTGCCGAAAAATATTGCATTATTAAGTATTCAATAATTGTATTTTTGAACTCAAACTTCGATTAAGACTTCATACACTGTTCTAAAATTTGATAAAAATTAAAGTCAAGAAGAAGTTCACGACAACTTATATAGAGGTGCACTCTCTCCACCTTTTTTACGTCATGACCTCAACCATTCTCTTAATTTATCCCATTAAACATCAGTCATGGATGGCTTCTGAATGAAAGTAAAAATGATTCCGAACAGGAAAAACATGTAATGTTAAGGGAATTGAGTTCCTTATGGTGAGAAAATATCATTTTCTAGAGTACACAACTATTATAGCATTACAAAACTTTATTTTGTAAGTCTCTAAATCACTTTCAGAGTCAATTTCCATTCAATTACCTCTATTTTGATTATCTATACATTTATTGAGTCAATTGATTTTCGTTCAAACAAAATCATTCATAAAATTTCAAGTATTAAACTATTTGACTCAAGTCGTAATGAAAAAACTTGTAATTCACGTGAATGGTTGTCTACAAAGTATTTTATACTTATCTCTACGAAATTTTCAATTAAATTGGTTTTGTAATGACCGATAAGAAAAAGGCCATGACTTGTGAATCCGGTTTTATTTCGTTTGTTTCCCAAAAAACATTTTCGATGTCCAGAATAACATTTCACCAAAAAATTAAAAGTTCATCGACTTGTTTTAGATTATTGCACAACAGAAGATGATCATTAAATTATCTTCGAATCGCTGTATTATAAGAATAATTTTTTAAGCCTATTGTTTAACTGACAATTTTTTTTTCTACTATTGAAGCAGATCCTAAAGAAAACTCAGTCAAGCGATTCTTTGTAACTTTAAACTAAAAGTTGGACAACTTTTGGCGTTTTTTTCTATGATCATTAGTTTTCTTAATTCTATCACAATGTGATTCTTGAAGATTAACACGACTTTTAATATCAAACTTGACATTCGATTAGCTCATAATTCTTAAATATTTTTAAAGTGTTTAAATAAAATGTCAAGTTTTACAGTAAACTTCATTTATTGTATTGAGTGTAAAACATTTACGAACTTAGAAAAGACACCGAATTTCACCCGACAAACCTTTACTGAGATTTTCCTTATGGTTTGAAATGAAAAATTAATTTTTATTCAAACTCAAAATCTTTAGAAACCTTTACAGTAAAGTTGAAAAAATAAAACTTGAAAAAGTGAATATCAAAGTGAACATTAGCGTTAAGAAAGACTCCGCAACTTAAAGACGAGTAAATGTGACATTCGGTGTCTCTTTTTGGTTCGTAGACTCTACTAATGAATCTATTGTTTCCCAAAGTAGAATTCATCTTAACTGAGATATTGGTGGACAAATTTTAGCAACTTTTGTATTTCTCAAAATCATCTAAAAAGCTCTACCACTTGAAATTAGCTCTCTCTGAACGCATCGAAAATAATAGAAGAAAGGTTGGAAAAACTCATTTGACAAATGTAAGAAAATCTAAACAACTATTTTATGGATATATTTCATTAAAATTTTGTGTGAAATTTAAGTTTCGCAATTAATGATATTCAAATTATTGAACTTTTGAGATTCAATCTTTGTATAACGCAATTAAAATGTTTAACCCTTGAAATTTGATATTGCATTTGAAATGATAGCCATTAAGTCATGACTTCCCCATTCTATTACACAGTCTTATCAATAAAGCATTAGTAAACTAACTGGTAGTTAACTGTAATTTTTGAGAATATCTTTTTTCACAATCTCTATTAAGTTTTACTTTGAAATTAAGGATTTAACACATTCTTACTCTATCTTTCATTAAAGGTCAATAACATGAAAAGAAACATTTTTCATCAGTCATTCAAAATTTTAAAATTAATTTTTCAATGATTAATAACCTTAAAAAAAATGAGACATAATATGTGATAATTCGATGAATGAAGAGAATGATGAATATAATAATAAATAGAAAAAATGAATACAATAATTATTGAGACTTTATTATGGAATGAATGTTTCGACAAAATGAACATTAAAGATAATCAATGATTTGTATTCTTAATTATAATGCATTAATTATCAGAAAAATAATGAATACCTATCAATAGTTAAGTTACTATTAATAAAGTGATAAAATTTGACATAATATGAGAGTAAGTCCTGACTAGCGTTAAACGAATTAAAGAAAGAGTACAACGATGTCAGACATGTCGACAAAATGTTATTTAACACTACTATTTATCTCATTCAATAATTTCAAACATCAGGCTTTCATTGCATTTGTTGTTGACCTAAAGTTTAAAACATTTAGAAATTGTAGACTTAAACAAAACCGAAAACAAAGACATCATTTAAAGGAACCTAATTATAAACATTTCGATTGAAGTCATAGAATTGACTCAATTTATATTATAAGTGTTGATATAGTATTGTATTTAAATTTAGTAAATCAGGAGCTCATCCGTTCATATTCATCATCACTGATTTGGTCACTTTGTCTTATTCTCTTAATTGTTAAACTACTTGAGTCGGGATCATGTGTTTCAGATGTATGACTACTGCTCACATCTATTACTCTTTTTGAAACTGACGACACTTTATAAGGATTTGTGGCATCGTTTCCATAAACACGTGATATAACAGAGCCTCCATTTCCTGCTGAGTTAGACATTGGCGGCGCCTGAACTATAACTGTTGGCTGTGATGTTGTCGATGATAACGAAGACTGAAGTATTATTGTATTGTTATCTACAGCTATCGCACGAGGAGCTGATGTTCGGCTAAAATTTAATTCTTGATCTGTAATCAAAACAATTTCATTAAAATATATTCAATTAATTTAACTTTCAATATAAATCACCAGAATCTTTGTCATTACAATTGAGACCATTAGTAGTCGATAAAGAAATCGGAGAATTATGAGTTACCAGAAGTTTTGATGATTTATTTGAAAATTGCGAAGAAGTCGAACCGGTTATTAAAGCGATATCTGATGTAGAAATTCCTTTGAATTTAATTGGAGTTTAATTTGAAAGCTAAAAATGAGTATTAAGAATAATAATTGATGAATACCTGGCGAACCGGGCGCTGATTTACTGGTGAATTTATATTCTATAGTTGTTGGCACTGTTAGGTAAGAAGACGGCGGACCCATCGATGATATTATTTCGCTTTCTATAGATTCAGGAATAGGACTCGGCTCACGAGATAGCGATTCAGGAGTCACGAGACCACTGGCCAGACCACTGCCTCCTCCATGACTTGGAGAGGTTGGGGCTGAACGAGAAGTAGAGCCTCCCAATTGATTCCTAAAACAAGACATCGGTCTCTGCCTTCTTCTCTTAAACGCCTGTTCTATTAACTTTGGCTCCGACTGAGCGTCTATTCTCCAAAAGGATCCCTTTCCGGGTTCTTCTTGAGAACGCGGCACTTTCACGAAATAACGATTTAAAGATAAATTGTGTCGAATAGAGTTCTATTAATTCAAAATTCAATTAATAACTTATGCAATTTCCAAGTCAACAAAAGCTTCAATACCTGCCATCCTTTGTCTGCTGTTCTATAATAGGGATAATTTTTAGTAATATATGAATAAATTCCGCTGAGAGTCAGCTGTTTGTCCTGTGCGGTCGAAATCGCCTGAACTATTAATTGAGCGTAAGAATAGGGTGGTTTTGAGTCATCCACTTCTCCCGGACTGTTGGCATTGCTTTCGGAGTTTCCCGATTGAGGTACTATATAATAATCACTACTATTATTGTTATTATTATTTCCTTGAGAAGAATTTGAAACAGGAGCGGGTGTTGAAGATGAGGAGACATTGGTTGGCATTGATTTACTATTAGATTCGCTGAGTGGAACAACTCTATGATCTTCTGAAGCAACAGCTGCTGCCGCGTATGCGACCATCATTTGCAAGTCATTCGATATATTGCGATGTCGTGAACCTCCTCTCGGGCTCGCAGGACATGAATTGGCGGCACTTTAATATATTAGAAAAACAAAATTATAGATTCAAATATTTTTTCAATACAAGTTTTAGTGTTGAAATACCTTATGGTTCCTGCAGGTGATGGAATAGGACTCGCAAAGTCTGGATCCGTAGAATCGGGAATGTTTACCTTCAAGGGTGCCATTGAGTGACCTTTCAATGAGTCACGATTAGCACCGGTTGAATGTTTACCACTCGAGTCATCGACCAATGATTGGAAGACTAATTTTATGTTTGTTGAGGGAAATCGAAATACACACCTATTAACAAAACAATTAATATTATATTATCATAAATACTAAGATAACAAATGATAAATATTCATATCAATCAACTCATCATAACTAGCAATATATCAATTAATTAAACTTTATTTTCAAAGATTAATATTAGTGAAACTCAACTCAAGTTCTCTAAAAATATTCTGAATATTGAAATATTTAAAATTGTTTCATTTTCTATTAATTAATGACTAAATCAATGAAATAGACATCAACTCATTGAGTGCTTACTTAAAGGTTATGATAAAACGGAAGGCAAATGTTATCAATTTTCCAAACTAGATATCAATAAAGTTCTTAATGATTTTCCTAAATTATTATAAATATTATCTATTATTTTCTGAAAAATTATTATTAAAGTGCAATATATTGTCGAAATGTTTACATAAAATGTTTATTTACTGATTATTTAATCAAATTAATGAAATTTGTATTAAATTTTATAATAGATTATAATAAATGATGACATAATGAGGAAAAAATTTGACGAATAGTAGAGAAATGAATTGAGTAGTAATACAAGTATAAGTGGTTTGACTCTCAATTAAATAAGAATCAAAAGCTCTGACTTTTGAGGCTCAGCCAAAACTCATTTCTTGTGATGACATTGACTTTAAACTACTAATAAATAATATCAATTCTAACTAACATTCAGCTGAACTTTAAAAAGAAATTGAACAAAAAACTCAACTATTCTTCGGATACATTTCAGGGTTAGAGTCAGTGATCATAAAGTGAACTAACTTTAGACCCAATTATATCATTATTCTCTGCATAAGTCATAAGTTATAACCGAAAAATAGCTCTCAAATCAAAATAAATTAGTTTTGAAGCGAGTCCTCGTCTGGAGTTATTTTCAAACAAATCAATTCAAATATATTCTCAATTCAAGTGCAAAACTTAAAATAGTCTTTAATTTTGAATCAAAAGTCACACAAAAAATAAATTATTAATCATTTTTGAAACTAAAATAATGGCATTCTTTCTAAAATTCTGAGTAAACTATTTGAAAGTTAGTCTGAAATTAAGTAAAACGTCACAAAAATAATACTAAGAAAAATATTTAAACAAAAATCTAATGATTTAACTGTAAATTTTTATTATAATGTAAATAATTGTTAAACTAATGAATGATTTGATCACAAATTCATTCAAATAATGGACGATTTTCTAAAATTTTCTGCCAGTGTTTAAATAATTTGAATGATTGTCTAAAAGTAAACAAATTTGGTTTGAAATAGAGAAGAGAGGAAAATGTTATGTGTTGTGCAAAACACGCAAAATCATTATTAGTAAACGTAAGTTATTATTATACAAAACAGTGAGTCGTATAATAAGAAAAACAAATATTCCAACGAAAGCCACGAAAGAGAGAGAGAAGTGGATAACAGTTAAAGCTCTAATATTGTGAAATATAGGAAACAAGAAGTAGAGAAAGAGAGAGAGACTCGAAAAGGGTTTCTCGAAAAGGCTCTCTCTATTACTCGTCTCGACAAATGTTTACAAAATCTATGATTCGTTGTATGAGACCATACATAAGTGAATACATATATATGTGAACGAAGTGCTCAACTGCTAAACTACATAACGAGGTCACCAAATATTATGTTGTCTTCAATCAAAACAGCACTCAATGCATTCATTTGAAGGCAAAACCAGTAAATAAATGCTTACTTTTAGTATACATTTAGTACTAACACAAACAATATATTAAAACTGTTACACATTTTGCCATTTAATTACTGATTAATTTATAATCTCTTAATCATTCAATTTATAAAAAGAGATAAAATATTGAATTTTGAGAAATAGTTTAAAGCATAATATGGTTTGAAATAATGAGTTTAGAAATGAATTATTAAATAAATTGATTAATGAATGGATTATTAGTTGAGAGGAAGACATGTGTGCATAACATAAACAATAACAATAACAAATATATTGATAAACAAAGCAATAGTAGTGAGTGTTGAGATGTTGGACAATAATTGAGTGAATATAAGGTTGTGTTGAATGGTATGAATGGATGATAATGTTAGTAATAATGGTAATAATGATAATGAATGCATACGTTTTTGGTAGTTGTAAAGGAGGCGCTGCTTTGCGTTGAAAAACTCCATCAACAAAGACTCCATTCTTACCATTACATATCATAAAGAAATGATGTGAATCGAAATGAATTTCAATATGTTTTCTAGAGATGAACGAAGAGTGACCCATATTTACATCTACTTCACCTCTTGAGCTATTTCTCCCAATAGTAATTCTATTTGATCTAATCATATATTCAAATTCTCGTGTCTCAAGTCTGGCAATAGCTTGTGATTCACTATTAGGCGCCCATTGAATGCTTGAAGGACTGGCCGGAGCCGACTTTAGGGCTAACAGAGCCCACGCGTCACTGTCTGACGCTCTGCTGAAACTGGACATCACTTTATTATCAATTAATTCACCACTTAATCTAATTCATACACTTGTAAACAAACACGCTTTCAAAATGGCCACTTTTGCGGGTTTGTTATGAATCCTATGCTTTGCTATACGTTTGCTTTGCAGAGAAGCACTATTTCTAACAATAATAGAGTCAGACTCAGAGTGAGTGTAAGTACACATACAGTCAGTCTTGTTGTTGTTTTCAATATATAGACTTATACTATACTTATGGCGACATTAGCGCCAAATGTGACGCACTTTCATAGTATATTTATTTTATCAAAAGATATGCTTATATTCAATACAAAACTCAATGTTATACTCATACACACTCTCTGTATACACACTGTTTTCCAGTAATTTGTGTTTAAAACTTATTACTCAAGTGTGAAAACTGTGCGGAGAGGGACTTAGCTCTTAAACCTATCACCCCTTCATTCCATTAATAGTTTTCTCTATTATTAAACTATAGAATAATAATTGTATTTTCAACCAATTCATCTTATTCTAAATTAAATACCAGTATTTATTGTGTAGTTTATCAACAAATATTTTTATCACTTTCTTCATTCATAGAAAACAATTCATAATTTACAACACATTAATGCACATGAAATCTAATAAACTTCACAATTTAGCGCATAATAAAAGTTATATTAAAAGGAAAATAAAAGAAAACATTTTAAATAATCAAATTTTCAAAAATTTAATCAAAATAGTTTGAAACTAAACTAATTCTAATAAACTAGCGATTAAATGATTCACTTATTTATATCAATAATAATTTATTTTTAATTAAAAAACTAGTTTTCATAGAATTGCAGGAGAAATATATTTGGATTTCAAAGAACGAAAACTCTCTAAAAAGTTTTGATTGACTTAATTATAAGTTATAACAAAGTTAAGCGTTCATGAGATCAAGGATTTT
>JAQFXV010001446.1:0-13519 GCA_034694065.1 Camisia spinifer | reverse complement strand
AGCTCACTGTTATGTTTACTATAAAAAAGATAGATTTTTTTCTTCAAAAAATTAACCCTTCAATAAAAGCTCGTTTACTTTACTGAGCAAATAGTTGCTTAACACCCAATATTTTTTCATACAAAATCACGCTTTCTTTTTTACTGTAGTTTTATTACGTGAATGATTTTTTTTGAAGAACAATTAATGAAACCCTATGAATAATAAGTTGCGATTATTGATTGGAAATATGTTTGCATCGAATGTCACAATGATTGAAGATAACAATACTTTCCATTTCTATACATTAAGAATTTGACAGAAAAGTCGAAGTTATAGTAAATGATTATCCTTCAAAATAATTAAATATTTAAGATCTTCTCAAATGAATGGTAAGAAAAATGACCGATTAGTTAAGTTTATAAATGCTGATTGAGTGGATTCAATGTAAAAAACAAGAATATGATCGGAAATAACCTTCAATTGAGTAGTGGTCTATCAACTATTGAGAGACCATAATTCCAATGCTTAATATATAAATATTTCCGAATTAGTTCTTTTATAAAGTTAGTTCATAATTATCAAAACTTTTGATTAAGATATCATAAAAGTTGTTCATATTTTTCACTTTAAATAGAACTTCCGAAACCTATTTAGAGTTCAAGCAATTAAGTAATACTTTTAATATCTTTCGACTATCAAATTTATTTCAACATTTCAAAGACTAATTATAATTGAAGCATAAATTTCAAGTCGAGCACAACTGAGAGTCAACTATATGTCAAAGACTTTTTAATGAATCACTGATTCACGAAAATATTTATACGAATCTTTTAAATTAATTTCTCAAATATACGAACACTTCAAACCCCTAAAGATTATTAAACTTAATCAAAGAACAAATTTAAATTTGAACAATTTTTGATACTTTTTCAATTCATGATCACTCCTATTCTCTAATTTCATGATTTACAAAAAATGAATTAAGTTTCAAATATATCAGAAATCAACCAAATAATGAAATTGTTACAAAAATATTTGTGTTAAAGTAAGTTGAGATTCCTCTAAATTGTAAGCTAGAAGTTGTCATTTTAGTGATCATCAAATGATTAAACTGACGAAAGAAATGATTATTATTTTCACATGGAAAGCAACTGTTTCTACAAGGCATGCATCCAAACGAAGAGTCATGACTTACGGTGTGTATGATTATAACCTGAGGACATGCCGTCAATGATTAATTTGTGCGCTAAGTGACAAAAACAATTTTTTCGCTAATTTTAATGCATTTTAACACTATTAACAGATGTGAGTCTTAGTGACAGTTAACTTACAAAATGTAGAGTATATTAGATATGACTTGACTTCTATGACCTTTAACTCTAGACTCAGCCCCAGTTATAGTAAAGCTTAGGGTGAGCTTATCATCAATTTTTAGTGCTCATTACCTTTTCAATACTCTCTTTAATTAGTTTCGGCACAGTTTCTAAATTTGCTGCTGTTTTCAAACCTTTTTCTCCTCAACTTGTTTTCAAACATTATTAACTTTTAGTTATTCTTAAGTATCATTTCTATACTGTTTCACAACTTTTTCATTTATTTTAAAACAATTTTGTTTATTTAGAAAAAAAAGAATAAGTAGTTGAGAAGTACTTCTAAAACGGTATTTTCAATCATGATTCACAAGAACTTCAAAACATTAAAAGTGAAAATTATTGTTATAATTCGTATGAATTTATTTTTCTCCTCTTGTTTTATGTTAATTATAAGACTGATATTTGGAAGGAATAAAAGTTTTAAAGTTTAATAAATCAATTAATGATTTATAATTAATTAATTATTCATTAATAATGTTAATAAAATTATTTGTTAGCTTTAATAAATTATTACTGTCTGTGACGGTCTCGACTTCTCTGATAATAATTTAGACTTTGCTTTAAGCTATCATAATATTATGTTAGCTTTAATGTGCTTTAACTTTTACAATAACCTTAAAGTTAAGTTTCAAACATTTTTCAAGATATGTGTCTCAGTACAGGAAAACGTATATCTGGTATTTTTGTAAAACATTTGAACTACTGAGGGATAGATATTATAATTGAATTTATCATAAGCGGCAGATACAAAGTTTATTAGCAATTTGCAAATTGCACTTTTTATGTTATTAATATTTATAAATTTAATGTCAGTTTTAAACAAAAATCCCTGCATTGAGTTTGCGCTTTATTTTGTTCGTTAGACATATTAAAACTTTTTAACTTTTTCTCAGATATACGAAGTTTGAAAAACTGTCACATATTGTATTTATAATATCTTAAGAGCGCCGCTATTTGAGGGCTTTCAACAAATTTATCAACACTAAAAAGTTATTAATCTGTATTCGGTTTAAAGATTACTAATTATTTATCATTTTTAGATCAGTTTAGTATTTCTGTTTTATAATTAAATTCATTTTTCAATTTTTCATAGTTTAAATTCAATAAACATTTTCAAAAAATTTACATTTTATATAACGTAACCTAAAATGTGAACCAATGCTATTTTTACCTAAAACTTAATTTTAAAATCGTTTGAAACACATAAACAAACCATTTAATGAAAATATAGAAGAGGTTTTGTTAACAAATTTGAAATTAAAGAAAATTAAATTAGTTTTGATTTAGGCTTAATTATTAGATATAATAATAAATGGCAAACATTTTAAGAGGTGTTTTGACTCCTTTTAATTTGTATCGAATGAAGAGTTTGAATGTGAACAAAATATTATTGATTCCGATAAGAAATTGTAATTGAATTGATTATTATTAATATGTATTTATGAAAATGAGTGAATAATTATAATTGAATTGATATAAAGGCGGATGGATTAGAGACTGGAAACCCGGACAAAGACCTAATACTAAAGAAGAGAGAGAAATGGCCGCAAAAAAATATTATCTGATTCCTGAAGACTATGAACCATATCCTGAAGGAGAGGGTTATGGAGATTATCCTAAACTACCAGTTATTGGTCAAGACGCTAGAGATCCGTATGAAGACTTTGATTGGCATTACAGGAGACGTAACTTTGGAGAACCGGTTTATTATTGTTTTCACATTCATTATTACATTATTTATTAATTATATTCAATTTAATCTTTAGCTACACATTGATTATGAAGTATTTACATCTGAGAGACACAATCCTAATGAAGTCTTGCGATATCCTCCGTATTAATCCATTTCATTATATTATTCACTCATTTTTCATATCAATTCATAAGTCTATTACTTAACAATTTCAATATTTATTTAATAGATTTATTATGATTTCGTCTTTTCTTCTATTTTGTTCCTCAATCCTCGCGTTAAATGCTTTGGATAATTATTTTGATTTACGAGTCGCCTATCCTTTTGTATGTCTTTTAATTCATTAAATCATTTTCAAGTTTCATCTTTTTCTACTCTTTTATTTCAGAAACCAAAACAATATCCGAGTCCGGGTGTTATTCACTATACTTTCGAGCCTTTAGACGATTAATTTGACATATTTTCGGAAATAAATATATAATAAGTATTGATAACAAAATATTAAAATAAGTTCATTTTTATTCAATTCTTAGCATGAGTTGAAAAGTTGTAAATTTGAATTAGAAATCGATATTAAAATACAATAATTTCAATGATATATAATATTATAATACTATAAGAGTATTATTGTTTAGTTTCTAACAAATAAATATTGATTTAACTGAACAATAAAGTAATTTCATTGTCTTTTTCGTTAAATAATGATATGATTTGACATAAGAATCAATAAAATAACTTATTTATTGTCTGTTTGCAAAGCATTTTCACATTCTTTACGTAAAGTAATGATAACTTTAGCCAAAGCTTCGGCGTTAACGCCATTCTCGATAAGTCGAAAACATATGGCGAGTGTTTCCAAATCAAGATCTGTCTTAAGAATAGATGACATTTCGTGTAACACTTCCAGTATTTCTTTGGCTCCGTTTGGGGTCTCTTCTAATGGTTCCAAAAGAACACATCCATTCATATCTTCTGATGCTTTACTTTCATTCATTTCAAACTAATATTAAGTGAATCTTAACTTTAATTCAATTTTGATTTCTATTTATTATCTCAAAAGCATTTGAAATGAAATGTTATTAAATATCATATGTTTTGATCTTTTTATTGAATCAAAAATATTGACGTAATTATTGTTTTTCTCAAACTTTAATATGTTTTACACGTGTTTTTCAATCATAACTTTTGAGATTTAAACTTAAATATTATTTTAAATAAGTTTGAAATTGAATTAATAATTGATTTAAAAATGGATTCAAAAGAAAGTGACCATTATTTGAGTGATGATTCTTCCGACTGGAACTCAGCTCAAGAATTAGACGATTCGAGCGATGAATTGAATCAAATTTATTGTTTATTTTGTTGCAAAACTTTTTCAACATTTGAGACAACTTTTGCTCATTTGAAAAGTGATCATAATTTCGATTTAATAAATATTTGCAACGAATATAAGTTAAATACTTATCAATACATAAAACTATTAAATTATATGAGAAAAGAAAAGCCGAATTGCAGTCAAATTAAAGAATTAATTGAATCTAAAGTTTGGGATAACGAAGAATTCATGAAACCGACGATTATTGACGACCAGTTACTTATGTTCGGTATTATTTATCAAAAATTTTTAATTTTAGACTCAAATTAATATAAATTTCTAATAGATATTGAGACCGAATGTTCTGTTGAATGCGATAATGAATTAGAAGTTGATTTGAAAACTACTAAAAGTAATGAAACTCAAAATTATGATCATTTATCACAACAACAATTAATCGATAAATTACGACAATCTGAAGCACATGTTAATGGACTAGAAAATCAATTGAAAGATATGAAGGAATTGATGATTAATTGTTTATCAGAAGATCATTCATCTGATGATCGTTTAAATGTCGTTCATTTGTCAAAGTCTGAGGACTCTTATTATGTGTCTTCGTATTCACACCACTCAATACATCACGAAATGCTTAGCGATAGGATCAGAACAAATGCATACAAAGACGCCATTCTTAAAAATGATAGTTATTTTCGGGATAAAACAGTTCTGGACATCGGGTGCGGGACTGGAATTCTGTCACTTTTTGCAGCCAAAGCTGGCGCTAAACTTGTTGTTGGTGTCGATCAGAGCGATATTATATATCAAGCCATTGATATTGTCAGAGAAAATGGATTTAATGATAAAATTAAATTAATTAAGAGTAAAGTCGAATCAATTGATTTCGTATCACATGATTTGCCGCAAAAGTATGACATTATTATATCTGAATGGATGGGATATTTCTTATTATTTGAAGGAATGTTAGACACTATACTCTATGCCAGAAATAATTTGCTCAATGAATCAGGAATTTTAATGCCTAATCAGTGCTTATTATCAATCGCTGGTCTTTCAGATCAAACATTGGTTGACAGATATATTAAGTTTTGGGACAATGTTTACGGTTTTCGTTTCAGTTGTATGAAAAGTGAAGTCATAAATGAAGCGTTCATTCAAACAGTTTCTAAACAAAATATAAATACAAGTGTTTTTATAATAAAAGACATCGATTTAATGGAATGTAGTGTTGAAGAAACACAAAAATTCAACTCGAAATTTGAATTAATTTGCAATTCTGATGAACCGATTGTAGCAATAGTTGGTTGGTTTGACTCTTATTTCAATAGTAAATCATTTGATAACAAAGTAATTCTCTCGACTTCACCATTCAGTGAAAACACGCATTGGAAACAAACTGTTTTTCTTCTCAAAAATCCGCTTATCATTAAAAAAGGAGATACAGTCGAAGGCACTATTGATGTCTTCAGAAACAAGAAAGACATTCGTTCACTAGTAATTGAAATTCAATTTAATAATTATGAGAAACAAGTTTTTTATTTGTCATAACATTTACTTTAATTTAATTAATAAAATCTTCTATCGATTCAACTCTTAAAATAAAGTTATTTTATTTATTCTAAAAAATATCTTTCATTCCAAAAGTTTGTCAAAACTATTTATGTGTGTTATAAAACCATTTTTTCTTTTTAACCACAACTTTATCATTATTATCGTCTTTGAAAATATTTTTCCTTTTTCTATAATGTGAGTCATGAATGTCATCCTTTTCAATAGTTTCCGATTTACTTGATTTGCGTTTTTCTACCTTTTCTTTATGCCTTTTCTCATGACTCGACTTAACTTTTTTCAATTTAAGTTTTTTTCCTCTAACTTTCAATTGTTTTTTCATTTCTGTTAATTTTTTATTAACTTTTGGAGCTCTTATTTTTTCATTTTGATTGTTAGGTCGAGACATAACTCCACTGAAAGGTACTGCAGATTCTTCATTATCGTTATCATCATTATTATCGTAATTCTTCTCATCCTTTGCCTTAATATTTGCCTTCGCGCGCATTTTCTTCTTATTTAAAGCGACCTTATTTTCAATGGAAAACTCAACGATAGGTCTTTTATCAGGTGTGAAAATATTAGGATTATTGTTGAGATGACGCAAAACTTTCAATGCATTCGAATGTTCTACAAATCCAACGAAACCAAATCCTTTAGATTTTCCGAATTTATTTTCCAACTTTTTACGGTCTTTCATAACTCTCAACTATTTATAACAATTAAAAGGCTAATCAATCATATTTCAAATGTTTGTTTTATAAATACCTCAATTATTTTAGCACTTTTATCATTGAGAGCATTAGAGATAATTGATCTCAACTGTCGATCGTCAACATTAGGCGGAAGATTATGAATACAAAGACGATTTCTTGATACGAAATAGTGGTTATTTTGAAGCATTTTTCTTTTCTTAGTTTCGAGCTTTGAAATAAAAAAAATCAAATCAAAAAACCTCTTTTATTGCTAACAACTGACAAAAAACTAACCGCTAATCTCTTTTTGAGATCGTTTTGTGAAACTCCTTCAGCCGCAGGAGAATCCGGATAAATCAGTCCTTCTTTTGCTAAATATAAGTTTCTTTTGTCTTTCTCTTTCATTCCACGTTTTTCTTCCACTTCTTTGAGTTTATTTCTGGTGAAAGCGAGCGAAACATTCAATTGTCTTCCGTCTAAACTAAACATATCATTGTTATTATTCGCTTCTTCTAAACACTTATCGGCATCGGTTTTATTTCTGAATTTAACAAAAGCGGTTCCCTTTGAGTGTTCGGTCGCCTCATCGATACATATTTTACAATATTCTGTTGCACCGAATCTTGACATCAATTCATTGAGTGAATCCGCGGTTGACATGAATGGCAGATTTCGCACAAAGATTGTCTTCTCTTCTGAAGCGTCTGTCAATTGTTTGACATCAATCTTCTTTTTCATATTTTTACCATCATTTTGACTGTTATAGTCATCGCTGTCATCACTTTCATCGTCTTCTTCATCTTCATCTTCTATTTTTACCTCATTATCGCTTTCATCGCTTCCATCGAAAGATTGTTTCTCATCATTATTATCATCATTATTGCTATCATTTTGATTCGTTTCTTCAGTATTCTTATTAACAGAATAGCTTTGAAACGCCTTTTTAGGTAAAGCAAAGTCTATAGCTATGGTTCTGCCCAACAATTCTTTTTCATTCATATCTTTAATGGCTTTGAGAGCACTTTTGATGGCATCGAAACCAATGAAAGCAAAGCCAAACATTTTTCCGTCTTCTTTCTTCGGAATGTTTACTTCAATAACATTTCCATATTTTTCAAATTTTTTCTTAAGTATTTCTTCGTTTGCTTTAAACGATAAATTTCTTAAAATAATTCGAGATTTTTTAACCTTTAATAACTTTTTTTGTTTCTTTTTCTCTGATTTCTTATCATCTGAAATAATAAACGATTGAATATTAAGTAAATTATTAGTATTTTGAGTAATGATTGGTATTAAACATATTTAAAGTTTAATAATTATCAGTCAATAAATGGATTGAAATTTTTATCAATCAAAAAGTGAACTCAAAAATATCAATTGAAATATATTTAGCTTAAGTTTAATAACAACTCAACCATTAATAAAATTAATTATTTTAAACAGTATTTTACCGTTTGTTTGAAATCCCATTTTATCAGTCAATTAATCAATTGATTTAATATTAAATTAGTTTAAATTATTGAATACTTAAACAAACGCTTTTAATTGAACACATGTTTTGCATTTGAAAAACGCATTTTCAGAAAATGTAAATAAATACTGAAAGTAAATTACGTAATAATAATAATAATTTTTGCGAACATAACATCTGCTAAAAGTTAGCTTTGAATCAAATAAATACCAAAAGTTAAACATAATTATTGTTTACAATAAAAATTCTCTTTAAATATCATAATTTAAAAGTCTTTTACATAACAGCAAAATTCCGCCCCTTTTGTAATGTATTAAATATAAGTCTAAATGTGTTTTCTCTTTAATTAACAATTAATTGCTACTTAAGTATTGATTAAATAAATAAAATCCAAATCTAGTCTATAATTAATAAAATGCCAAAAAAATCATTAGAAGATTCGACACGAGTTAACAGATTAGACATCGATTCAAATGGTGTCTCAACTCATGAATCATATAATGATTTCGATTGTGATGAAGACATAAATAAAGAAAATAATGAAGAGAATGATAGAAACGATGACTCAATTGGATCACAAACTATGGAAACAATATCTGGTGTTTCGTCAAACTCTTCACCGGAAAGAATGGCTGCTTTTGAGAGCAGATATGAAATAGTTATTCGAAATAATGTTACAAAAAATGGAAATGTAGTCATGTATACAATTGAATCGATTCGTAGAGAAGATCAGCAAAAGTTTACTGTTTTTCGACAATACGAAGACTTTGAATATCTCAACCACTGCTTAACAACTGCTCACAAAACTGATGGACTTATTATACCTCCACTTCCTATTCGACCCGCAATTGAGCCCGAATTGGCCCACAAGAAGTCTCAGAAACAATTGGGTTCAGACACTAAAACTCTGATCGGAGACGAGTTTCAGAAAGACTGTTGGCTTTTGCAGTACTTCTTGAGACTTATGATCAAACATCCAGTCTTTGGATCTAATAATTCGATTGATGTCTTCCTAACTGAAAGAGAACCACTTCCAAGACCTAAACTTAGAAAAGGGATCGGATTTATCACTAGAATTACTGATTCTTTTGATAATTGGAAATATACTCATAAAGATTGCGATGAATTCTTTGAGAAAGAAAGAGATTTCATCAATGAGTACAGTTTGCATCTGAAGGAAGCGTCCGATGCCTTGAATTCTATTATATACGGGCGACAAAAGTTATGTGAAGTGATGTCTCACTTGTCCGCAGCTCTCAATCTTAATTTGGGTGATAATGAAGGCATGGCTAGAGTCGGAATGAGGTTTTGTAATCTCTTTTCCAAAGGTCTCGACGACTATAGACATGGTCTTGAAGTGATTTCTCATAACGACGAGACAACACTTGGAAATACACTATATTTTTGGCACAGATATCATGAATCTTATAAAGAAATGCTCTTTAAAAGGACTTGTCTTATGATTGATTATGAAAATGCCAACAGAATGTTAGATAAGGCGAAAGCAAACAGAAAGAAAGGAGCAGAAGAAGCGAAAATAATAGCTGAGAGAGAATTCGAAGAATGCAGTGAAGTTGCCCGACAAGAGATCAAACGATTTCATCGCGAAAGAATAGAAGCAATTGCTTTAAATATGAGAAAATACGCTGAGTCACAACTCATTGTCGCTAAAGATATGCTTCAAGTTCTCAATAATTCTGTTCAAAATCTCAAGAAATTTCAAGTGCAATAATTATTATTGTTTTATATCTTATGAATCATTTTTAAAACAAAACTTTTGACTTGTTTTTTATTTTACTCGTCAATTACTATTCAAAGTACAACTTAATTGTTTTATTTATTATTTAATTATAATTTACATATCAATTATATTTGACAATTATTGATATTAATCTCAATTATATAAAACATTCCAGATTTTAATTTTTAAATTATACTAATATTTTAATCTATTAAATGAATCTTAATTTTAAAGCATTAGTCGTTTATTTAAATTTTGTAATTTTAAAAAATGCGTCAAAAATATTAAATAAATCTTAAAACTATTAGTTAAAAGAGTCTCAAAATATAATACCAAATCTTTTTAATCAAACAAATAATTTGGGAAAAAATTAACTATTCATATAGAGTATAAATGAACTGATTTTGTTGTATAGCCTGTCTCTGGTCTAAAGCTATGTTGAGTACATTATATTTATGCATATTTATACAGTACTGTTATATTTCTTTAACTGTTAAGACATTTTTATAATAACTTTATAGTATCAAATCGTGTTCAGGAAAAACATATCAATTTTTGTGACTTTTAACGCGCATTAATTATTATTCAAATATAGTGAATCATGTTTTAAGTTTGAATGAATGTGCAAACCCTTTAAATTTTGCTCATTACGGATCCTTAAATGATTAATAAATGCATAAATACTTGTGTACTAAGTCTTACAGTACTCAAAGGTTCAGAAAATTTTCAGCTCAAAGCTAATAGATGAAGGCTCTAGCCTGCGATTTGAATGAATCGAGCTTGTCAACCTTACCTTCAAAATTTAAAGTTTCATTCAAGTTTATAATTTATTCTTCAAAATTTTTATAGATGACTAATTCTTTAACTCTCAAATCAGAGTTATGGATAATCAATTCAAAATATACTTTAAAATCAATAGTTAAATGAAGTTGAAATGTGTCTTAAAATGCAATACCTTAAGTCAGTGATCGGCAATTCATTTCAACTAAAGGGCCGGAAACCCAAAAAAGTCCAACCGGGGGGCCGCAGAAGGAAAAATTATCAAAAATATTGAACTTTAAACTAGATTTTATCCAAATTGAGGTATCATTTCACAGAATTCTTGCTAAAAACCTAAAAAAATCGAATTTAAAATGTTGAGAAGGGCCATAAAAAATGACTCAATGGGCCGCCACTTGCCGATCACTCCCTTAAGTCATACATTGATTACTGGTATAGATCAAAGATACTGATCAATTCTGCGAATCTAACAAAATAAAGGCCGACTTTACAGAATCTAAGAACTAGTTTGAAATCAAAAAGTTTTGCTTCCGCTTTGTTTTCATTAGAAAGAATTCCTTATTCAATAAACTAACTTTTCTTGATTAAATTTTGAATCCCAAACGAAAAAACATCATTTTAAAAATTCGAAACTTAAAAGTCCTTCAAAATGCAATAGAATTGGTCAATAATTATCTGTAAATTGAAAGTCAGGTTCAAGTCTCAGGCTCGCAAATTTAAGGCTCAGCTCAGGACTCAGTTTTGAAAACCAGGCTCAGCACTGAACTCGAGAAGGTAGAGCTCTGGAATTCTTACTCTGTATAATTTGTATTCAATAAGCTGAGAAGGAATGCGTCCCAATTGATAATCGATTTCATTCTTTTGGTCAATTTAGATTGAAACAACATTTAATTTAGTTTCTAAAAGTGCCGAAAATTTCGGCGTATGACCAGACGTAGCATGGTGATTAAATTTTTAAAATGTTGAATTTAAAACTGTTATATTGTCTTCCGTTAAAGTTTTATACACTTTGAATCTATTCAGTACTCGAGCAAATATGGATTATTCACAATGAATTACAGTTTTTGAAGAAAAAGTTCGCAAACTGTAAATTTTTCTCAATTACTCATATTTGCTTGAATTCTAAATAGATTCGAATTCTATAAAACTTCAATGGAAAACCATAATACAGCTTTCAATTCAACATTTTAAAAATGTAATCACCATGCTACGTCTAGCCATACGCCGAAATTTTTGGCACCTTTAGAAGCTAAATTAAATGTTGTTTCAATCTAAATTGACCAAAAGAATGAAATCGATTATCAATTGGGACGCATTCCTTCTAAGTATTACTAAAACTCAGCTTAAAACTAAATCATGCAATACTATTATGTATTAATCAATTGACACAATCAATAGATTATTGTTAAATTCAAAGTAATTTTTATTCCATTGTGAAAATAAAAATCAATACAGGTTCTAATCTATATATAAATTAGATTTCAAAGTTATACTGTATATGAGCTAAACTTTATCAAAAAGTTGGTAAGCATTGCATAACTTTTGTAACTTTAACTCAAACTGTAATACAATTTTTATCTCTTTGAAAATTGAATGCATTTTAAATAAAGAGTAACATAAATAATGTTTTTTCTCGAGTCAATGCGTATGTGATAAATACAGAGCTTATGTTATATTTTTTGATGTACTAAAAAATAATGGTATTTTAGAGAAGTTATTAAAGACGTAAACTATACTCATATGACTGACCGGTAAATAATTGTGTGCTTTTACTGTTTGAGAGAATGTATAAAATATGCAACAGAAATGGCGGCATAGAGTGTGCCGTAAAGTGTGTTCACAGGTTTGTTACAACTTTATTAATTGCTATTTATATTATTTAACACTTTATTACATTATTAATACGTATTTATATTCATTTAATACTCAATTACATTAATATAGTATTCAGTTCTTATTTATTATTTTAATTATTCATTAATTGGTTATATTTTTTGTGTCTCTTTATTATCAATAATTCTATTGTTATTTTGCATTGAATTGAAATTTTTCAAATTTTAATATTTAATTAATTAATACAAAGTTATGCTACAAATTGATGTTCAATTTAAATTTTTGAATATAGAATCGATTTATATTATAGATTTGGGTTTCTATTAAAAAATTGTCATTTTATATGATATGAATTGAGACGCATTGAAATCCATTGATATCTCATTGAAAGAGCACTTCATTTGGTATTAATTTATCGCTCATTACATTAGAGCTTAAATCTATTATTAAATAATACGCTTTTATATCAATTTATGCCTATTTTTATGCGTATTATTTCAATAATAATTTCATTATTCAAATAAAAGTTTGTTTCTATTAAATAGTGATAAGTAATAAAGATATCAATAAATAAAATATAGAACTATTGATAAGTTTAGAGGCATTTTGTTTCAAATTAATGTCACTTAAAGGCAATATTTTAATCTTTTATCCAAATTTTGTAAGAGTTTTCTGTTTATTAACTTTAAGTTAAATTCAATGTAAGTTTAACTAAAGTCTAAGTTTAATAATAAGTAATAGAATTTGAAACCTATTTATTAAATGATAAGAATATGATTTTGCAATAATTGTTTACATTTTATTTTATTATTAATTAAATTAATAGCTGATAACATCATAAAGAAAAGGAAAGAAAGGAAAAGCTGGAAAAAGAAAACAAATTTAAAAACTAATAAACGAACAATTTCTTCAACAAAAAAGTAAAGAAAATGAAAATTTAAATTTGAAAATAAAGAGATTATCTGAAACTTCAGGCAATAAAAAAGAACTCATTTATAAAATTGGAAACAAAGCAAAGCTCGAACACATTTATTCTTAATTTTAAAGTATAAATAACGATAAAGTAA
>JAQFXV010001445.1:0-13520 GCA_034694065.1 Camisia spinifer | reverse complement strand
GTATGTAATAGTTTACATTTATCAGATCAATAAAAATTTGATTAATCATATCATTATTTGTTTTAGTCGATAAAAAAGTTTGGGGTATGTCTCAAAACTTAAAAAAAATCTTAGATTTTCCGGACTATGGTCATGACAGTAAGTGAAAGTCATGAGTCACCTCATATTCCGCATAAAACGGCGCTCACCCACGCTCGCCCTTCGAGCGTGAGCGCTGAGCGTGTCCATCACTATAGATCGTATTTCGCTACAATGCATTATCAAATATTTGCCTCATTCTGAGTTACATTTTGGTTACGTTTATTAATTTTAATTCAAAGTTGAAATATTTCACCCATTTTTCTCTTTAATTCAAAAACTTTTAATTTGGGGTAATTTGAAAAATTATATGCATTAAAAATAAAACTAATAATTTGAAAGTAGCATACGTTCAAAATAATATGCTGTGCCATAAATATAATGAACAGTAATTTAACTTTTTTCTTACTTTCTTTTTTCTTTGAAGTATAACTGTTTGCTTGTTTGAAAAACTTTGTAATACTTTGAATAATCGTTAAGTGCATTCGATTCACATAAAAACTTAATGTAAATTAATATAATTAGTTAGAAATGTTAAGTACACAAGGATTTGAAAAATAAGAGCTTCTCATTTGAGACATTATTCCTTTTATAATGTTTATAATTTTTGTTTTTCTAAAGTTCTCATTATGATTAGAAAAATATTGTTTTTATTTTTCTTATAAAAGTTAAAACATGCAAATGTTAAAAGTGTAAACTTGAGTGCAATGACCTATAAAGTTATTTGTTAAACATTTGAACTCCTCTGAGGGATCTTTGAAATTTGGCCGTAAATAATAATTGAGGTTAATCTTCGAATGAATGTATTTGAAGACTCTTATTATAAGGAAAGTATTCTAAGATATTCGAAAAATTTAATTGTATTTAATTAAACTCTTGAATTACTTGACTTCTCAGCTCATAAATCATATTTGAAATACTATACAATGTAAAAGTAAAAGCTATTCTCAACAAACAAGAAGTTAATTTGATTTAAAGAAAAGAAGAATTGAACTAATATTGAAATAGTTGCCGTCATTTGAAATTTTTGATTCAAAGTTATCGCTGAATCCATAACAAGTTTGAAGCACAATATGCCAGATGTTACCTAACAGGTTGGTGCGATTGAACCGCCAGCCAATGGTATCATTCATTCTAAAGTAAATTTACTAAACTTTTATACTGCTTATTGCAAACCAAATAAAAATTGAGGACATGTACGCCGAATGCCCGCAGAGTAAGTCGTTTCAATTGCTTTCACTCACAAGTGGTGCACGAAATCTAAAGCGAGACAAGTATCACAACAGTAACATCTCTATGATATGGCCACTCAATTGTGCTCAACTTAATCACAACTACTCTTCTCAATAACAGTTGCATTACAAGTGTTCCTCAGTTTTCGTACCAAAAAACTTTTTATTTTGTCTGTTTATCGTCTTTTGGATAGTTTGAAAGATTTGTTTTTTTATTATCGAAATCTAATAACAAGAATATGCCGACTCATCACAATCATGTCACACAAAGCCAGTTGACGCTCACGAGTGCCAATCTTGAAACTATGGAGAAGTTTAGGTATTGTTATGTTTTTCAAATCATTTTTTCAAAGATCAATATTAGAAAAAGTTTGATATCTCTATGAGATAAGAAGCCGTAGAATATCATGAGTTTAAACAGCTATTATTGTAAATATTTATAATTAGCTTCAATTCATAGAATTAGACTTTAAGAATCTTTGTTCAACCAAACAATGATAGTTTATATCCAATATCAATTACGAATAACTTGATATATGGGTGGAATTTGATAACTGTTTACGAGTAGAACATGTAACACATTGAATCTTTCTTTTGCTTATTAGCTAAAGCATTACATATTGATTGATACCAATGACTAAGTTTAGAAGAATATTTTAAAAGTCATAAGATTTGAAGTCTATTAGATCTTATTTCTAAATGATTTGAGACAATGAATTATGCCTTTTTGAAAATTGTGTCGTCAAATTTCAATAATATTAATGTAAATTATTAAAATTGAGCTAATACTCGATGAGATCTGAAATATAGTGAAATTAAAATACATCAAAATTAACAGAAAACTAAAAATACTGCATATTATTTAACTTGTTTATGTCAATTCATAGGCTATATTTCATGAACATTTAATAAATTATCCCTAAGGAGTGACTTCTGTATTGATTTCGAGTTAATTTTTTGAAACTTATTTTTAAGTCTTTTACCCGTGGGCTCAAACTTATTCTAGTAGACAAAGTCATGATTAAGAGCAATACACTTTCAAAGAAAGATAAAGTTACATAGAAATATTATGCGACTCATATAATATTGAATTGAATAATGATTAATCATTTTGTCGGCTACACCTTCAAAAGAGTTTATTTGAAGACAAAGTGAGAAATGAACTATTTTAATAAGTTTATAGCTAGAAAATCATAAGATTTGTCTTAAGATTAAAAGGTATGATATTTATCATGTTTAAAATTGATTATCATTATAATTGCAACCGAATTGCACCCCATAAGCTGTGACTCTCATATTCAATACCATAATATTCTGTAATTCTGATATTCAATTTTGATGAATATTTTCTGATCATGAAATTATCTCAGAAAGCTTTGAGAGTATATTTTTAGTTTTTGAATAAAGTGATTGGAAAAAGTGCTTTATAGAACTTAATTATTAAAAAAGTAAAAATTAACACAAACCTATTTTGAACTCATTCTAAATGATTTGGACGATTTCGACGATTACGTGTCATCACGAAATTGCTATTTATATTTAATAATTAGTTTTTTAATTAAGTGTCTATTCTTGAAAACCCTAATGCTTCTAAATTAGATCATCTTTTGTAATAATAGAAAAGTTTTGAAAAATTAAAATTAAACTTTTATTTAAAGAAACACATCTTAATATAAAATTAAAGAGATTTTGATTATGATTTTCACACTAGATGTTTAAAATGAAATGTTTTGATTTATAGTTAATATAGAATGTTATAAATTAAGACTTTCCTGACAACTATCATCAATGCGTTATTTGAACGAAGCTTAATTTAGCTGAAAAGGTCTAACAAGTAAGAGCTAATAGTTTTGTTATTTATAATTGAAAGCTGTTTTTTCGCCACTTGAATTCATGTTTCACATAAAACAAACTCTTCACTCTTCGTTCTTCACTTTCATTTCCTGATTAGAATTAAGTTGTGGGACAATTGTTATAATGAAATTATTTTGATTTCATTTAACAGATAAGATGCTGAGAATTTTGTAAGATTTGCTTCCTGTACAACATTTTGATGTCAAGAAATGATAAATTTAAAAAAATGTGATTTAGATATCAAATTATTACTATCAGTATTGTATTTATAAGTTTTATAGTTAATGGTATTCAGATATGTCTGTTTCTCATTATACTTGCATATTGTTATTTTTGATTCAAACAAGATTTTATAATTTGGGCCAATTATTCGATAGGAAATAGATTATCGATTTTTCTCTCAGTAACTGATCATAAGAGTACAGTATTATGATAAGGAAAATTTAAATGTTCAATTATTTTTATCCTAATTAATGCACATTCACTTGTTGAACATCTGCAGTAAATTATTTATAGAATACAGTATAACTTGTGTCGCCCAAAACCAACCTAAAACCCCATTATAATTATTAAAAGTGTTGATACAATGACATGAATTAAAAGAAGACTTATAATCGTGTCTACATTAATATTATACAACTAAATGTTTTAGAATATTTTGCTATTTAAACACAATGAAACTCATTGAAAGTAATTAAATTTTTTTCAGTTAAGATGGACTTTGAAAGCTATAAATTTTCTTAAGAAACTTTATTTAACTCTATGACCTGACCATAGTTAAGACCCAACCCTACCTTAAGAGGACCGAAAACTCTCAGATTTTTTGGTTATTTTCAATACGATTATTAAGTTCTATGGATTTAAACTAATTATTTAACAAAATCTATTTTATTTAAATTTAATTCTGAAACAGACATTGACTTAACCGGTTGAGTACAATGTGAAAGAAAGTCAATTCTTATCAGAAATTGAAAAACTATTTGAGACTCAGCCCAAGTCAACGAACTAGTCCTACGAACAAAAAGTTTTAATGAAAAAATATAGATTCTTCATCTATTCGTCTTCACTACTGCCATACTATTGCTAATTGTTTAAAGAAAAAATGAATACTCGTTACACCCTTTATTGTCCTTTATTTCACTTGAATAAGTCAAACCCCTTTCATTTCTAAAAGATAATTATAAGATTGAAACCATTTAAAAGTATAATTCAAAGGAAATTAAAATGTCTTTAGTCACAATTTGTTGCAGAAACATTTTCTGTGTTACTCTATATACTGGTTTGAAAAATAAATCAATTAAATAAATCCCAACTTTTTCTTCACACTCATTCAGATGTCTGTCTCACAGTAGGGAAAATGTTATGCAAAAGTGATCACTGATAACGTGTCCGCTTTGATGTTAAAAAATATCTCATCGTACAGGACATGAACTGTTGAACAGTATATTAGAAAACACACAGAAGAACAGGTGCTTTAACATTAACAAAAGTTATATAACTTACATATTATTGCAAATTTTGCATAAATAAATAGCAAATTTTCATCATATGAACAAAAGATTGGTTGTTTAGCAAAATAAATATCCTTAAACTTCTTTTTATTATATTTTAAATAATTTTTGCCTAAAATAAAGTTGACTGAATTTTTTACTTCTAGAAATCTTTTCATATCACAGAACATCTAAAATTTAAATATTAAACTATTAGTTATTCAACTTTTGATCAATAATTTGTTGTTTTTAATAATGGTTTTTAAAAAATTATTTCATTTGAAAATTATCAAATTGGAACAGTTTTTTGAATAACAAGATAAAAATGTTCACTACTAATAACCATTGATTTGAATAAACCATAATTGGATCTTGTTCTTTTTGGAAAAAATTTCCAATATCGAAATAATCAATTTTGAATATCGAAACTCTAATGGAACTATCGTTCCAGTATTCGTTTGAGAGAGCGTTTTCGTTATGAAGTCCAGAGGCTGTCCCTAATGTGCTGTTTGTAATACTGTATATAACAGTAAGTTCACTAAATTAATAGCAATAATTTTTCAGTCAACTGATAAGACACTAAATAAAAGCATAGCTTACGCTCGAGAGTGCATGTAATTGGAGTTACAGTATTTCAAAATTTTTGTTAGTTATTAAATTCAATTTGTGTATAGATAGTTCAATTTTGATACGCTTTCAAATTTATGATTTATTAAGTCTCTTAGTATTCAGAAAGATCACATCCATTATTTTGCTATATTTATTAAGCTATTCCTTAAATTCAGTGATCGTTCAAATAAAGTCGAAAGGAATTTTTGTTCACAATTCAGTTTTGGTTGAGATTGAAGCTAAATTTTTAGAGACAGAAAATAAATATTCCATAAGTTAAAACGATACTGAACAGGGAGGTCTTGCATAACCCACTAAACACTCCATTACCGAGCGGTGTATCATTATTACTCTTAAACTATTAGCTTCATTATAGCTGACAAATATCTTATGGAAAGCTTTTCAATTATCAAACACTAGTATTCTATAAATTATTTTTTATAACAGAAAAAGGACTCATTTTCGAACTCAAGTATATATTCTTAAGTCAAGTTCATTAAACAGATGCAAAATTAAATAAAGTATGTATTGTTCATTCATTATATTAAAAATATAGTTCACCAGTTAAACAAAGATCAAAATCCGCCCTAATATATGAATATGAATTATAAATTTCTAGTAAAAATCAACGCCTTTTGAAATAATTTCCGTCAAAACTTCAATACATACAAGTTATCGAACTTTTTGATTGAAAAGTATTACATGTAAATTAAAATTTTGCTGACGAAGATTTGTTAAGAAATATAAATGGTTTAGATTTTTATATCCATTAATTTATTGTTTTTCTATTTAATCCAATGGTATTGACGCCCAATCGACTTGTTTTTATGTGATTAAAATTCATATCAAACTCTGAATCGAATTAAACCTAAATTTAAAAATAGGTGAAAGACTAGAAATCGTGGCCTTAATGTGATAATTGAGATAAAAGTGAGAATAAAGTAATTACACAGTTATTGCTTCGAAAATGATATTTAATGAATGAAATTCGAATTGATATTATTTATCTTCATTTAAATTAAGAAAGAAATAAAAGAAATAGTTTCACATAATTTGTGTCAAGGCTTTCAACCGACGACTGATTCTCAAATTACATTCAAATTCTCAATAAAATTCAAATAAAATATATTATTAATAGTTTGAAGATTACTAACCATTAAAATTAGTTCTAAATATATCATTGGATACTTTTATCTCTCATCATATTTATAATGGAGATCTCATTACTTTTGTTCTATGATTTGAAAAGCTTTCGAAATTAGTAATACTCTCTCCGAATGTTTAAAGAGAATCAATTGTCACGACAAATAAAACAATTCTAACCGTTTTATAATGAGGCAAAACAATGAAGTCATTGTCTGTCTTGTTATGACAAGACATTAAACTTCACAACTTATAAATTAAATTCAAGTATCTTTTAAATCATTTGAAAAATAGTTTCTTTTATTTTTGCAGTAAAGTATAAACAATAAAAGATTAATTTTAATTTCAAAATAATACTAAAAGTACAGGTATTATAAAAATAATTTTTGAATCAACAGTTCTGAACTACATATGATTTGATAATAACATTATTAATTTTATTCAGAAACTAATTTGAAAATTGGGCATATATTTGATTTATCTTTTATATAAATGATAATTAAGGTGATACTTAGAAAATGATCCTAAAAGTTTTGTTTGATTTTTTATCTGTTCAGATAAGTTACTTGAAATTCATACCGACTCATATCTGAAAAAAATCAATTTCATTTTCAAGTTAAAACTTGAGTATTCGAACATCAATCTTGATTATTTTCGCATTATATTGTTATTAATAAAGATTTCAATGAAAAAAACTCCATCAATAGTTCATAAATAAACAAACTTACAGGTGATCAAAAAACTTTGATCAGTATATTATTGAATGATACGAATTATTATTTATGAGGCATTGAAAAATAAATCATAAAATACTATTAGTCAATTTTTAGTAGCGTAAATTAACAAAATTAATAGATCAAATTATACTTAACAAGTTTCAATTTTTGCAAACTTTTCAAATTATCTTACTAGTTTTTAAAAGTATCAAGTTGATCTCTAATTTTCGCCTAAAAATTTATACCTAAAAATATTATAATAACTTCAGCTTTGAATTTCATTATACGAACTTAATTTGAAAATTGAAAACTTTATTGAAAATGATTTACAGCTATTTTGAGATTTTTTTTTGATATCCTTCAGAAGAAATAAGATTATGTAATATAAGGAGAAGGTTGGATTGAGAAATATTAAAATAAAGGCTGAGCTATACTCTATTCAATTATTTATATTATTTTTTTGGGTTTTATTGAGATTTCGCCAAAATTGAAGCGTTATTTGAATAAATATTTAATTACTTCGATGCATATTTGAATGTTATTTTTCAGTTATTTTATATTCATTATTCAATTATAAATCGACATAATATTATTGGAAAACTTTATTCAAACTTTTATTTTATTTTTTAATTTAACTTTTAAAAAATGTTAAAAAATGTTCAAACTAACGAAAAAATATAAATAAATAATTAAGTGCACGTCTTTGTAAATCGTCTTTATATGATTCATGTAATGATGAAAGAGATAGAGAGTCCTCATGACTTTCAAGGGCTCATCTTTGATAAATAACACATAAGTTGAAACTTTAGATGAGAGCTTAAAGAACTGAAACTTTTAAAATATGGGATTAAGATACACATAAATCATAAAATAATGAGATTCACAAAAATAAGTTTCAAGTTATAAACCTGTGATAATTTGCTTTCTAAATGAATTTATTTATAGACTCGCACTCACGACATAATAGGGTTGATCATTAGTGATCCACTAATTGTAGCAATATTTGTATTATATTTATTTGAAATTGTGTTGAGAAAGAGATGATTGCATTCAAATTCATGTCAGATGTCTGATGAAAATAATTATCACGTTTGCAGAATTCATTAGTAATTGCTATAGATTTAATTTATATTAAGGGTTAAGAAGTTTTAGCTCATAAACTAAATCGTGTTCTTATTATTTTGTTTTTTCTTTCAAATAAACTCAATATTGAGACATGAATTTAGTTTTCATGCGTCTAATATTATACTAGTAGTTGTGATACAATCCAACCCATCACATATGCATTTAAGGACACAATTAGGGCGTATTTGTCCACATAATCACTATTTCTGAGTTATAAACTCTTTTTGATTTGTAGAGTTTTGATAATCTTCACATCCATTGTTAGTAAATTACTGCCAAAATGAATACAATGATTATATGGAGTGTTTTTATTCGGAATAAATATAATAATCAAAATAAAAGCTAAATATAACAGAAATCAAGGGATTATGTTATGCTCTATTCGTGAAGACTTCTTTCTCACGATTGATTCAAACTATTTCTGTGTTTCACATATAAAAGCTCTATTCTATTGACTTATAAATGGCTTAAACCTTCGTATTCTCACAGAAAGATTCATATTTAGACTTAAATTACTCATCAAAATGAAAAATATGACTGAATAGTCTATTTCAATAAAAAAAATGAATTTCCAACAAATGGGACAGAGGTTTAAAATAATGTCGATTAGATAAATAGTAGTATTATTATATAACTACTGTAGTACTGTTTATTGTTTCTAATATGATGATTACACTTACCATTATTATACATAATACATTTGAAACTTTATTCAAGCTATTCTTTTTCGAAAAAGCTTTCAGTCATGATTAAAATATTAACTTTTATGGAATTTCTTTGAATATCAGTTGAATTGAAGTAAAACGAACTCTACTTTGTTGATTTTGTTAAACCCAATATCATACATAAGTAAGGGGTGAGTTAAGTATGGTTTTAGACTCAAAAATGGACCCCTCCTACGATTTTTCGTAAAATTCTTACGTTTTCAATGCAATATTTGATAAAAATTCAAGAGATTTGGAGATAATAAAAAATATTAAGGTTATAGAAAAAATGAAATGATTGTGGAAAAATTTGAGAATAAATTATCTTATAAAAATGATAAGTTTTGAGGCCCCTTCTTTTACTCAGACATGCTAAACCCCATCTTCTATGAGGTACTTGCTTATGGATAGAAATTCAGTCGCTAATCAAGTTGAGTATTTCTTTTTTATTTACACAGAGTTTGGGAAAGCATCAGAGATGAGGTCAGACATGTCAACACAAGTGATGCTCTTTTATTCATTGCATGCAAATACTGACTGACTTCTAACAGCAAATACAAGTCATTTAACGGTTCAAATGATTTCCAATACTAATCTTATTTACCATTAACTTATTCTTTCTTTGTTGATGTTTAACATGTCATTTAAGAACAAAAGTAAAAGAGTGTTTGAATTTATTATAATAACAATAATGAATTGAAAAATAAAGAAAGTAATAAATAATTTGAATAAATTTTAAGAGCTGATCGGGAGAAAAACTAAAGAAATTTTTATTAACTTTCAATAAGGAAGTGAATAAAACATAAAATGCATCATAAGTCGCATCTAAAAAAGTTTCTCTTAATGATGATATAGTTCTCTTCAAAAATCATTTCTCATGCAAACAATATTGCTTTATTGCCGGTTGACTTTCACAAAAACTGGTCGATGTCATCGACCTTTAATGGATATATCTTTGAAATTTTTCTAAATTTTAGCATTTATTCATAAACTTATTTTAATGTGGATTTCTTTAGAATATAGCCTAAGGATGGGCTTAAATGATTGAACTCACATATTCTGATTAGAGTTCGTAACCTTTTTAAATGTCCTAAAATTTTGAATAAAATGTCAAATTGAAGCCAATCTCTAATATTGACTCTTTTGAAGTAAAAGTAAAGTAATTATTTTAAAATAAATTATTTTCGTGTTATTTTGAAATTGAATGAAGTTTCGCTTTAATTTATTGAAATTTTATTCCATGAGTCGACTGATCTATTGATTTCCTTATTATTATTATCTTTTTAATGAAAAAGATGACTAGAAAGTAGATTTATAGAGTAGTCCATATAAATTACAAATAAAATAACTGAAGGCAAAAAATACATAATGGGTTACTGAGAATTCTCAAAGATTTGAATGACACTAAATCTAATGCAATTATTGACTTAATGATCTATTATACAGTTATGAATATAACTCTAAGCTATAACTTTCTGATAACTGGTGTTATTAGGTTTCAAAAGTTTATAAAAAGCTTCTCGTCTTCCTATTAGTAGTCATTCAAAATACCTTTACTTTACTATGAAATAAGTTATAAAAATACTGCCAACGGCTACAATGCATGCAATCAAAGAAATCTTTCTGAGGTTATGCATAAACGATTGCACAAGTCTTATGATGAAATTTAAATGATGATATTTATCTTTTTTATTTTATTTATTTTTTGATATTATCTTTCAAATAAATAAAATTATGGTATTATTGCTGTATTCAATTAATTCTGAAACTTCAAAAACTATCTTATGGTAATGAAGTTTCAAATAATGAACTCTAATGAAGAAGAAATCAAAAAATTGAACATTTTCTCAACAACAAAAACATATTTAAAGGTTTATACTCAAAATCTTCACGTAATTATCTTATTATGAGATCAGTTTCAGAATAACAAAACAGTTTATAAGAAATATTTACTCCATACAAAGTATTAATAGAGTATCTTTTATGTAGTCATTGATTTCCCAAACATTTTATCAATACTCTGTACACTTCTCATTAAATTGAGTCAAGTTTTCTACTTAATTGCAGATTAAATGAGATGTTAATGTTTAATTTATTAGTTTGTTTTTGCACCAATACTGAAAAAATACTAAAAAGTTCAAAATTAGAATGAGATTTCCATTTGATGTTGAATAAGCCGAAGATTTAAAGATTTAGCTAATCTCATATTTTTTTAATAATTGAGCTTTTTTAAGTTGTTTTGAAACTTTAAACTTTGAGAAAAAGCAGATATAAAACATAACGTTTCACATTAGAAAGTTATACACAACTAGTTTATAAAATAAGAAATCCTCAAAAATGCCTAAATCAATAATTATTACCATTTAGTTGGATTTTCTCTTATTTTAATTGAATGTAAATAAGTTAATATTATATTTGAAGTGTTTTAAAAGTACTTATCTAAAAACAATAACCTTGAGCGATGCTTATTATTCAAATTTTGTAAAATATTCTGAGCTTGGAATCTAAGAATTTTTTAAACAGACAATTATGCATTTCAAGAATTTTTTGAAGAATAGTTCCAAAAAAGAACTTTACTTAAATCAGTATCGATTAAATTAATATTTCAATTTCATCCTTTTATGTTGAGTACTATTTTCAAACAACTTGTCTAATAAATATGAATATATTTCAATTTCCATTTATTAATGCATTTTAAATTATATTCGTGTTTATTTTTTTATTTTAAATTATTCACCTGAAGACATCTCCCGATAGGAATGTATTTCCTGACCTTATTCGTAATCTATATTAATCTAAATTTTTGAATAATTCGTGACTCAAACGATTCAAATTATTTGAAATATAAAGAGTGAAGCCTTTACTTGAATTTCAAACACTATAATTTATTAAATAATATAGTCTGAAAAGAATTAATAACGAAAATAGTTTAAAATCATGTAAAATGAATGATATTTAACAATGAATCTTAATGAAAAATGAGCTAAACTTTTCACTTGATTGAGTGAAACGCTTAATATTTAATTAAGTAAAATTTTAGGTCAAAAATAATCGATAGACATATTAAAGAGAAGGACAAAAACCCCTAACCTTGATTTGAGTTTGAATGCAATGCTAATTATTAGGCGACAATCAATGGATAATTTTCCAGTTTATAATTTTAATGAATAATCTGTAGATATAATGATCTTTTGTGTATTTCAACTGCTTTACAATTAGATCACTGGTCTGCAAACTTGTGTCTATTTAACAGATAATTAGTGAGTGGGACACAAAAGATTAGTTATTAAAAATTTGAAAAAATACTAAACTCAGGTCAATATTCAAAAATCAATTTATATCTGAACACTGCTCTAGAAATGTGTGCTGTTTCGCATGGTTTAATCTTTTTTGCGCTAAATCTTGTATGAGACAAAACATGAGACCGTATAAAATGAAAATGAGAGTGAAGTTTTTTCAAGTATATAATTTTTAAATCAATGAGAAAGGGGTTTTTCGAGCAGATTCTGATTGTATGTTTGCAAAATAACTTACACGGGTCAGGAAGTATTCTCAACTCATTCAATTTTCTCGATTTGAAACATCATTATTTTCACGAAAACATTCTTAATTTTCTCTCTGAAATCAATGAATGAATATTTAAAATTAATTCAGGATTATATGAAAGCAGAACATAAAGTAATTTTTTATTTTATATAAAAAATTTCTGTATTTGGTTAAAGAAAAGTTAATGGTTAGCATGTATTGGAAAAGAGTCATTGAATAATACTTTTTTAAGTTTTCAAATTATTTGGTTCGACAGTAAATAAATAAAAAAAAGTAGAGTAAAAATTTGATTAATCTATAATTACTTGAGATTCAATTATAAGAATAACGCTTCGAATATTCAGTGTCGAAACAATTAAATTTGTTTAATATTTATATACAGGTAATTATCATAATGTTTATTAATTGAACTTTATTAAGCTTTGTGTAGAAATAATTGATTGCATAATGAATGGAACAGTTTATAATATATAATAATTACACATTCAAATTAAATGACTTGATTTAAAATAATTAAATATGAAGACTAATTAATATTCTTTTTCAGGCATTTAGATCTTTAACCTTTTTCTAATAGAGTATTAATTGACTGAAATCAAAAGCATCAGAATTTTCTTGACTTTGACATTAAAGAAATCTTTAAAAATTGATTATACGAAAAACAAAAGCAATTAATTTCCTTCCTTCTAATCTTTCTAATGATAGTTTTCATTTTTCAAATAAAAAGAACAAACAATTTAATGAATAGATGTTTGAAATCTCTGAAAATTAATGACAATATTAATTGAAAAGCATTAATGAATGTTCTTATTTTACAACTTGCGATAACATTAACTTTAGTTTTCATTCATTGGTCTCTAAATTGATTAATTGTCGACACTATTTGTGTTGGTTTAAAGTGTTGACATCTCTTAAGGAATACTATCATTGAAATTATTCTCTGAAGCTCTGAGATTCAGTCTCTGTTTTCTAACTAAATACACTCCCAATTTAGGCAACATTTAATCTTTTTTCAAAATAACA
>JAQFXV010001444.1:0-13529 GCA_034694065.1 Camisia spinifer | reverse complement strand
TTCTGATTACTATGAGCTGTGAATAAACATCTAAAGGTCTGAAAAGCAGTTAAAGGATTTATTGAATATTTACTCAAATTTGATAAACTGGTGAACATTTCGGTGGAATTGATTGATATGTTAAGTGTAAGAATGATATATTTTGAGAAGAAGTGTCTTACGATAAATGAATGTTAAAACGACTCAAGACTGAATAGTGAGAGAATGACGGAGAGTTATTATTGTTATTTGATCTGGAAAATATTTGAATACTTGTTGGAATAAAAGTTCGAACATAATTCAAAAGTTTAGCATACAGTATAGCATCTGTATTACTTTTATTGGTATTATTTCAAAGTATAACTTTATCTGTCAATATGTTAAATTGCTGACCAAAATACCGCTAAGATCTAATTTTCAATTGAGAATATGTTTTATTTATTGTTATGGTTAGTTAAAAATGTCATAAATAGCGAAATTTTTGTGGAAGCATTTTATCTACTTATATGAGACAATTTATGCAATTATTAGTGAATAAAAATTTTATATGATATCTAATGAATTGTTTCCTTCATTGAAGCTAAAGCTATAAAATACTTCAAAATTAACTAAATTCATTTGTTATTATTAACCTAAATAAACATTTCAAATGTTTTGTCTTATTTCAGAATAAATTAATTTTTTCCTCAATGTTTATATATTTTCGATAAGAGAATCAGTTTTTCCGAAAAAAATCGTTTAAGTTGAATAACATTAAGAATGTTAATGACTCGACTACTGAATAATAAATCGAATATCATTTCACAGTTTGACAAAAAGTTGACCCAAAACTAAACAAATTCAAGTTTGGTTTCAGAGAATATCAATAAACCTTTTATCCCTGTATTTATCATAAATAGTATATAATTGTTTTGTGATTTTTTATAACTGTGTATCGAATTTCAATTAAATGCTTAGAATTTGACAATACATTTAGTTTTAGGTTTACATTCAATTAACATGTAAAACATTTGTTGAATATTCAACTAAACCATTCGTTTTCTCCACTTAATACTGAACAATGAAACATAAAATTAAATGTGTTGTGAAAAAAGAAACATTTTAAAGGATGAAAAAGTTTTCCTCTGCAATAAATATTGTCAGAAGTGTAAGAAATTGGATAATAAGTCTATTAAATGAGAGACTTTTCGAAATGAATTTTTGTGGACTAGAGAAGAATGAAATTAAAATGAGTTAAAACTAGTTCATACCTAATTCAGTCCAAACTACAGTTGGATTGACTGAATTTACTCTAATTAGATGAGGTGCCAGTTCTAATGCTAAAACCCTAGTTATCTGATCCAAAGCTCCTTTAGTCGCACAATAAACGAGATGGTCTTTGAGTGCTCTCATACTTGATTGACTTGAAATATTAACGATAGCCCCGGGACTCTTGCGCGCTATCAGTTGGTTGGCCACAGTTTGCGATACATTTATCACCGCTTTTACATTGACTGAGAATTGAGAATCAACCGATTCTTCACTAATAGAGCCGATTTGCTCCAAATGACACAGACCTGCGTTGTTTACAAGAAGGTCAATCGGTGCCACACTTTCTATCGCCTTTTTGGTTGCGTTCCAATCATTGAGGTCGACTTGAACTGTCTCAACATTACCCATAAACTAGAAATTTTATCAAATTTTACATTCAAATAATATAATCATTTCTTATTTTTCGTCTCATTTATAGTCTATCCCTCAAAATTCATTTAATCCCTTGTGTATTAGTATAAGAAATTATACTTAAACTATAATACTATACAAACAATAAGGTTTAGTTCAAAAAAATCATGAATATTCTACAGAAAAGTTCTGTATAATTATTGCAAGTTTATGGAAACTGCCCGAAAGTTTTACTTTTTTCCTCAATGGAAACCATTAATGCATTCAAATGAATCCCATTTAGTAGTTATAAACAAGGCTTGAGATAATATCTCATATCTTCCCTTAAGAAAATATGTATCAAGGCATCCATCTCTTAATTAATGGAAGTTCATTCTTTTTAGACTTCAAAACAAGGCATCATTTATTTTGTGACCCAAAGCGAATACAATGCATGTTAGGATTTATGTTAACAACAATATATGTTCAATTAATTAAATCTTTCGAGATTATCATTAAATAAACATACTTCATATTAATTCAATTTGGAATTTTAAATGGTTCAGATTTTAATATAAAGTGTTAATTACGAAATTAAATAATGAATAAAAAAGTCAAAATATAACATTAAATTTAAGATATCACGTATTCAATCTACTATTCCAAATAAATCTTAAACTTTATGACTCAAAGTGTAGTTAAAGCTAGACTTGACTAATAAGGATGGTTCAGTTGAGATAAACTTCAATTTTGCCGAAAGTGAGATCCCAACTCATTGGTTATATAAGAGAAATTGGGAGATTGTTATCTATTTTCTCTAAAATTTACTTTGAATTTTTTTAAATTGAGCATTTTTTGAGGCAAATTTCGACAAAATATATAATTTAACCTAAAATGCATCGATTATGTGGATAAAAATGAAAATATAGCAAAATTGAATCTCATTCACATAAATCTACTGAATATGTCTCGTTTTTTCCTGTAAATGGAAAGAGGTATCAGGATTTCTAAAATTTGAAGCATGTCACCGATCTCTGTCATACGAACAGTACTTTAAACTTTTAATTTACACTCAAGAGGGAATTTTGGCTATTTATAGCAATAGAATGCTTTTCACAACATTTAGAATACTAAATTGGATCAGTAAGACATTTTTGATAGAAATAAATAATTTTCTAATTTATTTTTTATTGACCACATTTAGTACTTCGTCCTGAGGTAAAAGACAAGAACATTCTGGCAATTTTCGACTAGTTCACTCGAGTTAAGATCATTATAAGATCAAGAGAATTTGACTTTCCTTCAACCTTATGTACATTGAGATGACCTTACTTTATATTAGTTTCACGAGCTCACTGTTTTTTTCCAAATAACCTAAAGAGAAGATTATGATCTGTTAATAACACGAATGGAATGCATTCTCAACTCCAGATTTAACTATATTTTATTAATTATTGAATTTTTTAAAATATAAGTTAATTCAAAAGAATAAAAACATATTCAACAATTCAGTAGTTCATAAAAAGAAGTTTTAGATTTTTTTAAATAGTTATCTCGATTGAAAGTTATGTATTTATTGCCTCTCTTATGTTGAACTCGATTTCTTGAAGAAGATCTGCATATATTAAAGTCGAAACTGTTTAAAATCTTCTAAAGGTCATAATAAGCCCCTGAAAAACCTCTAATAAAGTCTATAATAATGGTGTCATTATGTAGATATGGTTGTGGGACTTACCTCATCCTTTAATAAGTTGAGTTGATCCGTATTGCTTAAAGCTATCACATGTGCCCCACAGCTGACTAACTTCTTCACTATTGCTTTGCCAATACCTTCAAAAATTGCGTCAAATATTGTATCAAATATAAGTTATACCTCTTTTTTAAGGGCTAGAAAAAATTCTGACCTCTACAGCCACCAGTAATTAGCGCTCTTTTATCTGTGAATTTGATTTCCATTTGACCTCTATATTGTATTAAATATTCTGTTTTAGATAACACTCTTGAATGGAATTACCTATAATTATATAGAAAATACAATTATTAAACTCTCTAAATTACATCCCAAATGATTTATATAGAATTTATACATTTTTATCAAGTATTTATTCAAAGCTCACGATTAGTTTCTCTTATGATAATTGTTTTATGGATATTATAATCTCATACTTTCGTCTCAATCCAAATTTGATAAAAAATATTCTCACTTTAATGTATAGAAAATGCGAATGATAATTAAGTAAAATAGAATCACTTGTATTGATGAACCACATTCAGTGCATGCAGAATAAACCGTATCCTAATCTGTCTTACATATCTCAATATTACGCATTAAATTTTATCAAAATATGTTATTAAATGAATGTATCCTTTGTATGAATTTCTTATTTTCCTAATGACTTATACAAAAACTTTGGCCCTTAAAAATGCCAACTCTTTATAGCTTTGACCCGTTAAATGTTTTCTCATAGGTTAGATTGAGATACTCTATGTGTATGTATTATTTATTGCATGAATTATATCATTTGATAACATCAATGAATGGCTAACTCTATGCCTAAGAGAATTTTTGAGCATAAAACAGAATTTAGCACAAGTCATAGGTTTGCCTAAAACTTTAATTGCCTTCTATGAGCTTCGAGTCATTAACGACGCTCTTAGCCAGTAATGGATTTTCTTACTCTTTACTCTCTTGCGACTTCCTTTTGTGATAATACTATTTTCTTTAAGCTTCAAATTAAAGTTCATAATTAGAAATCTATGACGACTGAATATATTTTTTTAAATATTAATTCAATTATATTCGTTATGTCAGTTTGATTAATAGCATTCAATATAGGGTAGAGAATAGGGTAAATGTATAGTCTATACACATTTTTATAAACGTTTTACCTCAATAATGATTGATTAAAAATGTGAATACCTTAGAAAGTTTAATTATTATTAATTTTTAGTTTTCTAACTAATAATTAAAATAAGAAATATTAACTGTAAAATAGGTAATGTTATATAATTATTGATCGGTTTTAACGGCTAAGTATTTTAGAATAATTGTTTTCCAACTGCTTTGATAAAAAAATCACAATTTAATCGATTAATATTGAAAATTTGTGTTGCTATTGAATTGGTGGAGAAAAAAATCTTGGGAACAAAGAGCCCTTTTGAATAATTATCGAAATTTAATCATTGAATTAAGCTATCTAGCAATTAATTTGTAGGACCCCAAGCAGATCGATCTTTTTTACCGAAAACCTCATGTAATTTATTGATTTTAAAAAATTCATTCAAAGTTTCATTAGTGTCATAAGAAGTATAAAACTGCCTATACTTTAATAAATGTATTATCGATTATCAGAATCTTAATATTAAATGAAGTTCAAAGCGATTAAGATATTAAGACATCTTATGTCACATTCTCTCTCATACATAAATTATAAAAATCAAAATAAATATTGATGTGAAGACAGTAAGTAATTCTGAAATCAAGATAAGCCTCAAAACAATCAAATTTGAACTAAAAAATCGTAATAATTAATATCTTTGAAATAGGACTTTATTTAAATCTGAATCAAATCAAATCTAAGCTTTTATTTGCATTAAAAGTGCTGACAATTCCTTCAAAACGTCATTTAAATATTGAATGAGTTCAATATTCAACAGTTTAAACATATTCAATAAAATGTTAGAAAATCTAACAGTAATTTACATCTTATTATGAATGATATGAATAAACGGAATAATTCATAATTGACACTAAAATTATGAGAAACAACATTGAATACCTGTTTCGTTAGAATTGAGAAATTGGGTGAAAAAAATAGATCAAGTTTTATAGGTATGCAAATGTAGTCTTAAGTTACAAGGCTTAAGATTCTCATTAGATTTAAGCACACTATAAAAGCTCAAGTTTCTTATTATAAATTTTAAATTATGATAAATTGGTTATTATACTCGATATAATAGATTTTATTATCATAACAGGTAATTGAAAAATACCTTAATCTCAAAGGTCTCTAATTAACAATTATTAAATGTTTGCCTCATTCATTCTCTTCTATTCAAACATCAATGTAATAGTTAAACAAGAATTAATTATTGATTAATATTCAATTGATGCAAATTAAGGATTTCACTACTATTTCCTCATTGCATAACATTTGAATCTGTTCAACAGTCCCTTTAAAAATATTACGCACTTAAAGCTATTCTGTTTGAAAAAACTACTCATTTTTGATTCAAAATTACACTTAATATGTTAACTGAAACTCTTACAAATCTGTTTAGTTTCCCGCAAATTATACTGTAATACAAATAGAAATCTAATTTCAACATTTACAAAATTATGCAATAAATCCAATGCATTCTTTACTTCAATATAATTTTATTTCTCTCAATGACTTTGATTGAGTGTCAAATCTATGATTTTATTTTATTCATAAAAGAACTAAATATTTAATATAAAGCTGTCGAAAATGACTTTCTGAGTATGAATTTATTCTATTTTATAACTTTGAGAAAAATCAAAGGTATTATTATATAAGGAAAAAATGATTCAATATATTAGAATATTAGAAGTTTTTCACAACTCCAATACAAACATGAAATATGAGTTTGAATGAACTATAGGTGTAAGTCTAATATGATGATAAAACTGATGGTAAACCATAAATTAGAATCATGTTTGACCCAGAAATTCGCCTTCAACCTTGCATGCACTTCAACTTTTAATACTCGTTCAAATATTACTAAGGATTTCAATGTTTTCACTCATTTTTTCTATTCACCAAATTCTTGTTTTTACCGGTATTTTCCTTTAGTTTTTTCTCATGAAAGTAATTTACAACTTTTGAGGTCATTCGAGTTGAAAGAAGAAAATATAAAACTTTTTGCAACTTTTTATTTAGATAAATGACTGTAAACTTATAGAAAGTAAAACCAAATTTAAAATTCAATTATAATAACCTTATTTTCTAATATTTATTCATTGAATTTATTTACTTTTCAGTCTTTTGAATAATTGATACAATAATCGAATTTTCCATTGATTCAAAGGGTTTGGTTGACGTGATTTAAGTCAGGATTAACCAAACAATACTCATGTAATACTCAAAAATCCGGGTTTCAAAGTCTGACAAATTCTCAAATAACAATCTCATCGATGGAATAATGATGGACAGCATGTTTTACCTGTCCTTCAAAGGACCTTCAAATAAACTTTTTCAGATAATGAATATGAAATTAATTGAGTTTTTGATGAATGCATATGAATTCAATGTTGGAAATTTGAAAAAAGATTTCAATGCATGCATAATATTTGATTAAAAATAGAGTAAAAACCGATATTTCAAGTGTCAAGAATACGAAGTGCTGGTGAGATAAGGCTTACATTTGCTCTAAATTGATAAATATTTAGAATGTAAATCTGTTTGCGGGAAAGCCAAGATTATATAAGAAAAAAGTCCGGTCAAAGTTCTTTACTTTCAAGGATTTAGAAATAAATATTATTTTCAAACAACATTCCAAACAACTTTCATGTTTTTTGGATTCTCTGCTTGAGTCAGTGAAGCTGTTTTATTATACTAATGACTCACCACTGATCTATTAACTCTTATTTCATTATTTAATTGATTCGAGGATAGCATCAGTCTTTGTCAACTTTCAATGCCTCGAGTGGTGTCAGATCAAAAACTCCAGAGAGGGTCATAACTCATGGAACTAATATTCATGTAAATCCCCCGTTCATTCTACATCATATTTCTCAAGATGCGCATTTAGTGAAAAATTAATATTTTATCATTTGAGCACTTTTTTCAATGATTATCTGAGAAATGAGCTCAATTTCAAGCCAAAACTTGGAGATCCTATGATGAAAGCTTACAGATTAGCTTAATTTCACATTCATTAGTTCACTTTGATTATTAACCTTACTCAATTATTTTTTGTATGCCTGAATTTCACTTCCCCAAAAAATAATGTTCAAAAGTCTACAAGATTTAAGAACAATTTAATTACATGACAAAGATTGGATTTGTGCTCTAATAGATAATGATGCACATACTCGAGCATCAAAAGTGGTCAAAATTTAAAGTTTAAATTATTTAGAGCTTGAGCACTAAAATCTTGGGCAAAGAATGAACGAACACTATTAGTCAATAAAAAATACCTAATCAGGGATAATCACTTTAATCAGAGATGTGAAAGATTTATTTGATTTATTCTTCGAATGAATGGAAAATATAATATAAGTTTCATAATTTATTGAATAAAATTCTTGAATCACAAATTTTTCTTATTAAATTTTTAAGAATGAGCAATAATTTTTTCTAAATTTTCATATGAAAGTAATGAATTAGCTAAATAAAGGTTCAACTTTTCTATAAAGAATCAATGGAGAAGCAACCCTCTTATATTGAAAACTATTATTTTTGATTTTCTGAAGCCAATTTAGGATTATTGATTTCAAAATATATTTATTTTATTCATCATTAATAAAAATGATTGGGAAAAATTGTAGGTGTAATCAATTATTAGTTTATCCGTTTTGAAACTCAACTGAAGTATTTTTTCTACTTATTGAAGTAAATTGAGTACAAATTTTTAATATTGCTTCCAAAATATAGTTGAAATAGTATAATAAAGTTACAAATTTGATTGGAGTATGAATTTTCTGATAATTGATTATACAATAGATTTAAAAATGTTGTCGTCATTTGAGAAATTTATCTTTCCGGGCATCCCAAGTGACCCTTTTTTGTTTAATGCCGGTTCAAAACGAAGATAGCTTTAGGCTTTTTATAGCAATTTGATATCAAGCAATAAATTTGACACATTTTGTTTCCGTTTTCATAATATGAATGAGAACAAAAACTGTATTTTCAAGTTTCATGAATGCTGTCAATCAGAATGTATGCCCGATTCAACACCTCTTGTCATAACCAATTAGTAAAATTACAGCTTATTATCGAGAAAATTGTTAGTTTGAAAATATGTTTCACTTACCGCATCATATTTAGGGCCATTCTATGATATGTCTATCAAATTGTGGAGTGTTTGGAAGCAAATTGTTTCTCAAATGATGGTTTGTGTCACTACTTATTTAACTTTCATTTAACTGAACATTATTGCCGAGAAGTGTTTCATGATTTGCTAACTTTACCATAAAAATGCTTAATTCATTTGCAACTAAAATACATTCATTGATGGGTTGAAACTTATGAATAACATAATTCTGTTGAAACAGGTTTAAGCAAATAATTCTTAAATCTAGTCAAATATGATAATGCATAATGTTTTCGATTGAAGTTTAGTATTTCAGCTAAATTTCCGAAAAAATGCATTTTTGTCGATAGTTTCAAAGTTTATGTAAAATTTAACTAAAGAAAATATCAGATAATTTTCATGCAGTATAAAAATTGATGAGCTAAATGTCTAAACAATACTTCCTATTTTGAAAATAATTCAATTTTTTACAATCATTTACAATTAATTTCAAATTTTTCAGCTTAATGAATGAAATTTTTTGATCTTTCATGTGATTTAATTGGATGATAAAATAAATTGAAGGTAAAAACTTGTTAATTTTATGTATTTGAAACTATAACATAAGAAATTAACCCGTGAAAATAGTGTCATAATATGTAGTTTAAGTCCTTAACAGATCCAATTGGATAGAGTGTAACCCTTTGATTTTTGAACTCATGACTGCTTTATCGTCAAACAAGACTTTATCAAATCACAAATCTTATCAGTTTCACTCAATTCCGATTTTCAAATATGTTTCCAAAGTTTTACCTAATTTTTCTTCACTCGATTCAATTAATCTTGATTTTAATGAACTGAGAAACTAATCTTTTTTAATGACTAGAATAAAGATATATCCAAAAGAAAGTAACACAAAAAAAACTAGAATAATAAAAAGCTTATGAGTGTTACTGAAGATCAAACAGAATCAATGAAAAAACTTACTCTCCATTTAAATCTTGTTTCATCCATGAAAGATATTTGTCTAGATTTTGGATTTGATGGCACGTGTGTGTGTCTGTCACTGACTTCGTGTTTATGCCGATAACACATATAATTAAGCTTTTAGTATCTGTGATAGAAATACTTTTTCATCGTCTCTAAACCTTGAATTTGATTTTGTCATTCATCGAACATGCATTGAATTTGATATTTTTGATAATCCCATTTAATGCTATTCAGAGAAAAATGGTTTTTTATGGTCGTATTATTCATATTCGGTTATCTTAGGATTTAACCAAATGGTTTTTTCGTGTCTAATTTTAAATTATTGACTTATTAACTGATCGATCTATTTAAGAAAATTTATGCGTCATATTAAGGGAAATACCAATGAGAAGATGCAAAAGGGCTTTGATTTTTGATGTTGTAATAATTGGTTAAATTTATAGTTGAATCGATTGGAAATACACTGATATTGTGATTAAGTCTAATGCGAAAAGTGTGCACATTATAATCGTCTGATGCTAAAAATGCGTGTTTTAACAGACTTGATAAGAATTCGAAATCTTTATAATGAACCCGAAAAGCCTTTGGGATATTATTAAGTTGATTGTATTGAATTGTAATGAACTCGTGTTTTGCTCCTTTTAAAGATTAGATCAGCGTCACTAACGAGTGGTAAAAACGCAGCTTCAAGTAAATTAAATAAACAAAAAATTCCTTCAAATATTGGTCTTAAAACGAAATTCAGATTTGAGAGAAAAATGAATTTGTTTTTCGACAGAGAAATAGTTTGGAAAATTCTTATATTATTTTCAAAGTTAAGTAGAATTCAAGTAAAAATTATATTATTCTGAAGGACAACCCTTAATGAAAACTATAATTTAGTTTATTTGACTTTCATTTCAATAATTTAAAGATCAATTCACTAAATTGAAAATATAATCAATTCTCTTGTCTTATTCTCCTCAAGACAATGACATAATTAATGAGTGGTAATTATGCTTATATATTATATAATCAAAAGCTTATGTCTGTTTTGATAATAACTTATTATAGATAATTAAAGTCAAAACAATAATACAGGAAAACTGTCTTCTATTTTGACACATTTTGAACGTCTGAATGAAAGTCAAGGATGAATTAACATTGATTTGATAATTAGCAATAAATACCTAAAAATTATGGCATTGATCAAATACCTGTACTGTTTATCAAAAACTATTATACCTGTACTGTACTAATAAATATTATTAATTAATATTATTATGTTCTATGTGATAATATTATGTATTTTCAACTTTTCCGTATGATTAGTACTCTTTTATTGTCTTAGCATTTTTACTGATGGCTTTTGAACACGATATGAAATTATTGAAAATAATTACAATGAAAGCTCTTCCTAACAATTCCTGAAGATTTCAAATTGAAATAAAAAAATTAAATTAAAAATTTTGCGTAATTGCATGCAATTTGTTGAATCCCTATTACTGTTTAATTGATTCATTTTAATAGTTTTTTAAATAGAGATGTATTGTTTGGACATTTGGGAGCATTTTCAGACATAAATTTAAAACAATGCGTGACATTATAATTTGGTTAAAAACTAAAGCATATCATACCTTTAACAAGTGTTTTGTTACACTTTGACATAATCTATTCGTCACATCAAAGAAAAAGTTCAAACTTTTCTTCACATTTAATAATGAATAGTAATTCGGGGTCTCTTTTATGCTAAATGATAATTAAAGTGATTCAATATTCATAACGAATAGTTTTGAAACTCCAGCATAATTTGCAAACTTAATGATTCAATGGTTCGGAGTTTGAAAGCTTATAATTATTCATAAAGTTGTCGAGAAATGAAAATTGTAGTTTATATGTGACGTATATCAAGTAATTCATTTATTTATTCAAAATTCAAACAATTGAATGTCTTCTGAAAAGATTAATTATATAAATATAATCGACTAAAACTACCAGAAGTTTGAACTTTGTCTTTTGAAGTTTTAGCTCAATTTTTTTCCTTTTGTTGAAGTTGAGCTTTAGTATTAATTTAATAATTACTTCATAATAATTCGATGATTAAAGAGAAATTTGATTAGTTTTAAAATTCATGAGTTCTGAATGAGGAAATTAATTTTTTGAATTATGAACCAACTGCTTAATTTGATTTTTACAATTATGAAAATATTATTCATCCTGTTTTACATATTTTAATTACAGGTATATTTCTTAAACAGCATATGATTTGTTAAATCAAAGTTTGATTTTAGCTTATTTGAAAGTTTGATATTTTTGATTTTGAATCATACCTGTAATTATGATTAATATTTATGCATTTCTGAATCATTCCGAAATGTGAAATTCAAAGCACGAAATCGAATATTATATATTCAGTATTCTCATTGATTATGGCTAACTCTTTGCACATCTTAAGCTGCAGATATCATACGGAAGAGTCTGGTCTGGCAGATATGGTATATCAATGGGATGATAAGTTGTGAGGTTGGGATTTCCCAGTTTGAAATCGAATCCACATCACGATTAGTATTTGCCATGCATATAATCAAAAATCAAGCATTCACTGGTATTCAAATGGTTTTTCAAAATTTCCAATCAAACATACAGAATCCGGTTCATAAAACATTCATCTTTCAGTGCTTTATTTATGATTTTGCAAATTTTGCTGTCTTAATACAATTTTCGTCGAAACTTTGTCTGTGAAGGGATTATGATTTTATTATGATATTTCAAGGATGGAAAAAATTCAATTTCAAACAACCTTCACTCCCAAAATTCACTATATGGATAGTATATTATTATATCATCATATATTACCGGTATATATTATATAAATAATATTCGCAAATAATCAAGACTTTACAGGTTTTACTCATACTAGTAATATGTGATCATTAATTTCATCGATTTTATCTAATCTTTGTCAAATTGAAACTCCGTATTTTTAAAATGATAATTAATATTTATATAGCGTTGAGTTTTCCTTGAGTAGTTCAAATAAAAATAGTATATATAAAAATTTCATTGAGATGTTCCAAGTTATGTGAAGGTTACTTTCATTTATATCAATAATTAAACATTGATCCCAGAATCGACTGATGATTATTAGAAATATAATAGATAAGGAACTACTTTCAAAATACAAAGTTTTTGCGCCATAATATCATAGTCTAATCTAGAAAAATGTGATGAAATTTTGCACATAAAGATGTTATTAAATCCATAAAAATCTAATTTAAGAAATTGAGAAGGAACAAACTTGTTTTGTGAACTCACCTGTTTTTAATGTATTCCTACTATATTGGTTACTGACGTCAATGTATAACAAAAATAGCTTACAATTAGGAAACTATTTGGGGATGACTTTTCTATGAAAGTATGTTCACATAGAAAGAGGTGAAATAAGTTTAAAATCAATTGTTTTCATTTTTCAAATGACTTTCTGATTTGTTTGCTTACAATCAAATTGTTCGCAAGTTATCCATTTATTTTTAACTTCGATCTCGATGAATACGGTTTAGAAAGGATAAGAATAAATCTATATGTGTTTAATTGTGAGTTTGGATTAATGTTTTAAGTGTGAAATATGTAGCCTCTGTTTGATTGTCCAAAAAACTGACTTCAATTTCTTAAGAATAAAGTTTCGATAAAATTGATATGAGATTATGAGACGATCAATCCCTAAAACATCACAATATATGGTTCACTTTCCAATAACTGAATGGACTTAATTGGTTTTGGATTAATCATCAATCATCACAACTTAAGGAACAACTTAAGAATAAACTATTTAACTTTGTATGAAAACAAAAACAAAATTATCATTTAATGATATCATTAATATTATTATAGAGAACAGTAACTTCGATTCTCAATGTAGGGATTTTTGACAGAAAAGTTGAAGTATTAATATATACCAAATTAAT
>JAQFXV010001443.1:0-13530 GCA_034694065.1 Camisia spinifer | reverse complement strand
TTGAAAATAATTTTTTTGCTCCTAAACCAAAAGTAATAAAATTCTAATTTTTTGGGAAAAGATGTATCATAACAAGGCCTACTCAGTCACAACATCAAAAGTTTCTGCCTAGCTACAATGTCTTAGGGCTACTAGCCCATTATTTATATCAACCTCGAAGTTATAAAATTATGTGAAAAATAGTATTTCAAATAAAAATTCAAAAATACTCCTTTGTCTATTTTATAAGTCAACACAGCTGCTTTGTCAAATGTGAATCATGTGTTATCCACCTGTTGAATTACATTTATTTTCATAATTTTTTATTTTAAGTGAGATAATCGAAAAAGTTATTTTTGCATTCATCTGAAAAATTAGTAATAATTATGTGATTAGTCAGTGCAAATTTTTTAAACTTGAAGACCGTTAAATCTAGTCCAGTTTAGATAATAAAAAATATGTGAGTGATTTTTATCAATTTTTAAATGAATGAAGTTTTTTAAAAATGAAATTTTGCATGTAGTTAATTTGTGCATTAAATCTACATAAGTTAGTATCGAGATATATTTTGTCTTCATATTCTTCATATCAATATAAGTGAACATTTTTTACTTTGCTTCAATATCGTTTCAATTTAATAATTATTTGTAGGCTGTTAATTTTAATTGGAAATAAAATATGATTAAAAAATGAGCTAAAAATAATCAAACAACAGTTGCGATAAAAATATTTGATAAGATAGATTGCATTGTATTAACCTTATTTACAATTGAAGTATTTGAATGTCAACAATATAATACTCTAGTCAACGATAATGGTAGCTGATGTTGATTTTCAAAATAGACATCATGGATTTTTGGGAAATGCTCAAAAATACTGTTATTCTTATATACCAGCCAGATATGTCTTTGTATTCTTGGGTTTTCTGGGCTTCTGTTTACTTTTTGCCTATAAAGTTGCATTGAGTGTTGCGTTGGTAGCAATGGTTGGACACTCAAAAAATACAACAGATTTAAGTACAGAGTGTAAAATTGGTAATTTAAGTGCCACAACTATTATCACCAAAGGGGAATTTGATTGGACTAGCGATCAGCAAGCGCATGTTCTTGGAGCTTTTTTCTACGGCTATGCCATGACTCAACTGCCAGGAGGAATATTAGCACAAAGATACGGCGCGAAATGGATCTTGAGTGGGAGCATTTTTATGACTGCTTTATTATCACTGATTGGTCCAAAAGCCGCCGAATTAAGTTTCGCAGTTTTTTTCATTACTCGAGTTTTTCAGGGGTTGTTTGAAGGAATTGTTTTCCCCTGTATGATAGCTATGTTTGCTCGATGGTTACCAAAAATGGAAAGAAGTATTGGCTCTACAATTGTGATTACAGGTGGACAAATTGGAACTGTAATAACACTACCTTTAGCTGGATACTTATGTGACGGACAATTTATGGGTGGGTGGCCGGCAATATTTTATTTGACAGGAGCTGCTGGATGTTTGTGGTTTTTATTATGGGCTTATTTAATTCATGAATCACCAGAGGAACATCCACATATTACTTTAGAAGAGCTGGATTATATCATGAGTGGACAAGGACTAAAAACTGCGTCAAATGTAAGTTAAGTATTTTTTGGGTTAATTTTTAGTCCATAAATTGCAATAAAATATTTATTTTGAAAAAGCTGAATTAAATTTGAATAATTTGATAATGTATTTTGAGATTTTAAGTTTTTAATTCATTCAATTCTTTTGCGGATTGATGCAGAAAATTTTCTTTTAAATATCCGCTATGAAATATAGTGAATTTCAAATTACTTATGATTTATTAATCATTCATTTTAATCGAGTAGATTTTTAAATGAATCGAAAAAATCATGAACAACACTTTTGAAACTTTTATTAAATTTTATTTTAAAATAAGTTAACTAACAATCAATGAATCAAAGTTAGGTCATTAGTTTTTTCTGAATATTTTACTGACTTATCAATGATTCATTTTTGAGGTCTATTTAAGTTGATTTGTTATTCACTTTTACGATAAATTATTCATAATCTTTTTATCAAAACTTAATCTATTGATACAAATTGTATAAATATTTGTCATAAAATGATATGCTATCAAAATTTAGTTAACAAAACTTTTTTTTCTTGAAATTGTGAGTTTTAAGTTCAATGATTTAGATTAAATGTTCATGTAAAAGATGTAAAAGATTTTGATCACATAATAATTTACTATTCGCCTGATCTAGTTTATGTTTTAAGCAATTATAAAACAGATAAATTTTTGAAAAAATTTAATAATACAGTAAACATACATGTTATGATGTATTCAAATTTTGTTTGAATTTATTGTTTATTCATGCTAGTATATCAAGTTCAGGCGAAAAAGGCGAAAACATAATTAGCCTCTGAAAAAATTGCCAATATTTTGGCAATGAACTACTTTAAAGTTTAATTTTCACCCGTTTCTGTGTTGCCGTTTCACACAAAGTTACCGAAATAGATAATTGCTGAGTTACCGTTTTACACAGAGTTACCGAAATATAAAGTTGCCGAGTTGCCGTTTTACAATTTACAATTTTTTAAAATTTACCATTTAAAAATTCAAGCAAAAATATAACAAAGTTGAATTTCATCGAAATTAAAAGCTCTAAAAATTTAAAATATTTATTTCAGAATCAGTCAAGTTTGATAATGAGTTTCACTATTAATGAAGAAGACCAGTAAAATCTTTATTTAAAATGATATCGTTTTTAGATTCATAACATGAATAAACATTTTATTTTGAAATTTAATATTTTTAATGATAGATTTTAAACAATATTTAAATTTGGACTCACTTTGAAAAAGGATTAAATTGTAGTTACTTTCATGAACAGAAAGTAACATATAACCATATAATTGAACTCAATACTAATACTGATAAGACTTAGAAATTTTGAAAATATTTCTTATCGGTATTAGACTTATTATTAATCAATAAGTCATTTCAATACCTAAAATGAAATCAGTTGTTTTGCTAACAAAAACTTATCTGCATTCAATTTATTAAATCAATTGAATTATTTAAAAGTTATTTCAATTTTGGTTCAAAATATTTTAATTACTGATAAATAGTAAATGGATTTTTTAATTAATTTTCAAAATTTCTAAGTCTAATCAGTATTATTACTGAGTTCAATTACATGGTTATATGTTAATTTCTGAACATCGATGAAAAGCGTCCACAGACTCCTTGGCGAGATATATTCAAATCAGGCCCGATGTGGGCTTTAATTATCACACATTTTGGCAACAACTGGGGTTTATACACCATATTAACATTATTGCCAACTTATTTCCAGAAAATATTATTGTTAGACATACAAAAGGTTAAAACACATTATAATAGTTAAGCTTTCAACAAATTAATTCTTATTTCTATAAAGAATGCTTTGTTATCAAGCCTTCCTTGGCTTTTATCAGCTTTAATGAGTTGTATCGCAGGACTGATCAGTGATAAAGTGAGATCAAGTGGAAAAGTTCCTATTAATTATATTAGGAAAATTTGTAACTCCATTGGTGAGTATTAAAAGATCGATTTGTGACAAATTCATTATTTAAGCATGATAAGAAAACCTGAATCAAATTTGAAATATTATATGCTCAAAAAGCATTTAAAATAATTGATAATACTTTATCTGTTTTAAAAGCAATAGTGAGAAGAAAAGTTTAATATTTTGAACTATTAAAATACAAGATGAGAATTTTTTGAATTGAAAACTACAGAAAAACACATAGCAAAAAAAAATTTAGAAAGACAAAATAATTTATCATTTTAGAAATTAGAATCTGTCTTATCTAGTTTAAAATTTGAGCTATTCAACCGTCTTTACTTTAACTTTTTGCTTAAATCTACAGATCAAGCATTCATAAAAAAAAATTCCAAAAAATTTCTAACTGAATATGATATTTTTACAAATTTCTCTTCATTCATTCTATCCGGTTTTCTCAATTAAGGATTTTTTGGTCCAGCTATCAGTTTAGTAGCTGTCGCTCTCGTAAAATGTAATACCACGATGAGCATTGTGTTTTTTACAATTGCAATGGGTCTAAACGGAATAGTTTATTCTGGATTTTTATGTACTCATGTTGATATGGCTCCTGATTTTGCTGGGACATTAATGGGCATAACAAATACAATCGCAAGTTTACCTGGATTTTTAGCACCCATAATTGCAAATTTACTGACAAAACATAATGTAATCTTCAAATATTTCTCGAAAACAATAACTACTGAATTTTTTATGCAAAATGTTTCTAAAAATAATTTATGACTTTGTATTGCAGCAAAATCTAACGAACTGGTCATATGTTTTTTACATTTCGGCTCTTATATATACTGTGACAGCAATGGTATACATATTCTTCTGTTCTGCGGAATTGCAGAGTTGGTCTGTAAAGAAACCATTAGAAACGAGTGATGATAAGGATCATAAATCAAATTAAAACTGAATAAACTAATTGAAAAGTTTTTTAAATTAATTCATTTATATATATCAATCTTAAAATGAGCGAATTATGTGTAAGTTAGTATTTGAAATAAAAATTCACTTACAATGGATTGGTTTTATATGATAAGGGAATCTAAGATCAAAAGAGTTTTTAAAATATCTGTTTGTGAGTTTTATTTTAAATTAATTTAAAAAAATTTGCAAATGACCTCAAGAACCTTTCCAATTTACTTAAAAAAAATTATCAATTTTGATGCATAAAATATAAATTCCACTTATAAAATATTTTATAGACAATTATAGACAGAAAATTTGTTAAACTTTACAGTTTTCGAACGTTTATATCTCAAATCTTGAAAAACTGTAAAGTTTAACAAATTTTCTGTCTATAATTGTTTAAAATTAAACTTACAAACGGATATTTTAAAAACTCTTTTGATCTTAGATTCACTTATCATATAAAACCAATCCATTGTTAATAAGTTCGTGAAATATCAATTCTTCTTAAATAATTACAAGATATGATTTTTTCGTGAGAAATGCTTGAGAATTAATGCATTTTTCACTATCTATTCATATTAATTCAATTATTGCTTTCATTATTCAAATCATTTTAAGCAGCTTTCTCACTAAAATAAAGTACGGGCATAAAAAGATCATTTTTGAAAATAATAATTTTGGTTATATTAATAACTGAAAAAAAAGAAAAAAGTTCATCTTCAATAAGCATTACTATAAAAATTTTAATTTGTATTGATATATTGATTTTTGTCTTTTTGTGCTCTACTATTGATAGTTAATTTTTCAGTTTCAAAATTATATGTTTCGTCTCTATCGTAGCATTCTTACTTATTACTAAAGTTCAGGGATCGAGGCTTAACAACTACTCTCCAACTGTACAGTACAGAAGGCCTTATTAGTGATTAACAAATAATAGCATCGATTATATCAAGTATTTTATCATATCTTTTAAAAGAATTCCAGGTTAAATATATATTAAAAACCACTTGTTTTGTGTAAATGCTGATAATACTGGCCTTTTAAATATTACTATTTATTATAAGCCAAAAAATTTTAACTCTCTTTTTAAATGTCAATCACATGAGTGAAACAGACTTATTAATAACAGGTGATAATAACATGCAGACAAATAACCAAAGATTTGTCAGTAATTTACCTCAGATTTTAAAAAATGTCTGAAAATATTGTTACTCATTTATTCCGACGCGAGTTGTGTTTGTGATCCTCGGATTTTTGGTTTTAATCTAATCTATGCTTATAAAGTGGTATTGAGTGTTGCCTTAGTGGCAATGGTGGGTCACTCGAGTAATTCATCTGATTCAAGTGATGAGTGTAAAGCTCCTAATATAAGTACTATAGTGAATGCAACCAAAAGTGGTAATCAACATTTTGACTGGGACGGAGATCAGCAAGTTCTTCTCCTTGGTGCATTTTTCTATGGATATGTGACAAATTATTTGAGACCACAAACAGTGGACATATGTTTCGAGATCAATTGCTCTCTTCATCAGCACACAAATGAGTCAAATATTTGAATTGACTCTTTGTTATGCTGTTACTTCTTAGCGGGTGTCCGGAGAGAAACTCGAGATCAATTGAAAAAATAGACTTTTTGTGATTGAATAAGATATGTTTATGGTATAATTTAAACAGACTTCAAATTAAGAAAATTACAGCTAATGATTAATAGATAATCTGATATTTTCTGTATTGTAATATTGCTCTGCAAGTAAGAAATCTAAATTTTAATTTTTAAATGTTTTCTTACAACTACACCGGTTGGCTCAAAAGTCTTTGCGCTAAAATTTTTAAACTCAAATAACTTTTCTTTCACGAAAGATAAAGCTGTCATTCTTGTTCGATTTTATAGAGGGATTAATAGGCTTTAAATTCCAGAAAAGATTATCTGAAAATCTCTAAGGGTTTGATTGCTATAATGGTTTATTGAATGCATAGTTTTATAAAATAAAATGTGTTTTGTGAAAATGGCTGTCAGTAATGATGAAAACATTAAACTACAACAGAGAATCTTCATTAAAACTCATGTTAATTTGAATAAAAGTGCAGCCGAAACCTTCAAGTCCTTATCTTGGGGCAATGTTTTAATGAAAATGGGATCTATTTTGACTAATTAAGTATAAAAATTTATTTGTAATTACTTTTATTTGAAAATTATAAATAAAAATTATGAAAAGCGCAAAGACTTTTGAGCCAACCGGTGTACAAAAAACTCGATGAAATTTTAAAAAACTCTTATTCAATTATGTGCTCTTATTCATTTCTATTTTTCATTGGTTTGATGATATTGTCATCAATAAGTGAGTAATTAAAAGCTTTACGGAAGTTATCAGATAAATGGAATTCTTGATTTTTCAATCGAATGATTTTTGAAGTTCGAGATAGCATTTTTTGTGCAAAAATTATCATTTTTCGATTCATGTTATAAGAATTTAATTCTGTTTCTTCTATAAAATTATATTTTGAGGCATTATAAGTCATTCAATCAATGTTAAATTATTCAATAATTTAGATATCTATCAAAATCTTAAAAGTGCACTTATCTGATTACTTCCGCAAGAAGTTTAATTATTCAAAATTAAATATGATATCACAAATGCTTGATAAACTCAGAATTTATTTCAACTGAAAATCATCTCCGATATCTGAACACTCTGAACCTTGTCCATTTTTGTTAATCACTTTTACAACTAATCAAATAATTTCTAATTCATTGACAAAGCTATGATCAGTGGTTAAGACTCCACCTGTACTTCAAAATCAAAACTATGCGGGAAGAATAGCAGTAGATGCTGTAACTCACTTGTATGAGTTGATCTTCTAAATTTGGTTGGAGTTTGTGTTGAACCAGATGCAGGAAATTCATTGCAAAATGTGTCTACTATATTGGAACCTAAATTAAAAGATCTTCTGCTATCCAATCTGTTAGAAGAGCTTGAGAAACTTTTTCAATCACTGCCAATTCTACCACTACCAACTCTACCACCAATACCAACTCTATTACCTATACCACCACTATTTCCACAATTTCCACCACTACTACAAGGCTCACGAAAAAAGGTTCATGAAAAAGTGATCACAATCAGTAAAATTATATAAAAATAAATTTTGTAATAAGTCCAATTTAGTCTCTAGTAAAATATAATTATGCTTAAATTAAAAAAAATATTTATTCAAGACTAATTTTTAGAAAAATCACTTAAGCTGAATGAAAAACAACTATTTAGCATTGTTTCAACTATTAGATAAATAAACAATTATGAAATACACTTCGATTTAAAGTCTGATGTAGAGATGTTTTGGATAACAGTGCCTGCAGAATTTATCACAAATTTTATATTTATTTTAATATCAATATCAATCAAATTCAATGATACCAGAAAAAGTCAAAGTATTCTATGGTCGTGTATTTATTTTCTCGTCCGAGATTGGGCACTCAGAAAATTAAAGATTCATTAAAAAAATAATTGCTTAATTATTTATGTTCAATCTTAATTTTGCGATTCATTCTCTTTGATTCTTTTTAGTATGCAAGTTTTTATTTCAAAAAGATAGATAATTTAGATGAATTAGTTTGATAGCAACTCCGTCGAAATTTTGTCCTGAAGTGTCAAAGTCACTTTTTGTACCATATAATGAGACACCTCTGGATTGAACCACTTTTCAGTTCCACAAAACAATTTGTCGCATCCCTTTTCTTATGAAAAGATCCCTTTGTTATATAATGGACTGTATTCAGTATCGCATTCAATATAGTCTATTGACAAAAAGAAAGGGTATAAGCAATTGTTTTGTGGAACCGAAAAGTGGTTCACTCCAGACCTGATCAGGCTTTTTCTGGTTTGGAATAGTTATGTTTGAACTGATTAAAGTTTGCATTGATAAGCGTTGAGTAACTTATTGATAATTACTTATAAACAAAAGTGTGTACAAACATGATATTAGACAAAATCTAATCAATAATAAAGAATGTTTTTAATAAAAAATACTGTTTCAATCAGTTAGAAAGTAGAGTTTATTTTAAATTCATCAATAAACAGATTTGTTTAATTAATCAGCTGTCAGACTTTGAAAAAATTTGCCTTTGCATGTTTTTCTCAAAAGTTTTAGCTTAATCTTATTTAAAATGTTCTAAAAAATAATGGGGGGGTTATAAATGGAAGTTTTTACAAAAACATTCTTTCAGAAAGAGAAATTAAATCATATAATCTTTAAGGCCTTCTCTAACCTCAAATCATTTGGCTTGAAGGTTGAGTATTGAGATTGGAATTTTAAGACAATTTCTATATCTTATTGCTATGACAAAAGCTTTATAAATGAACAGACATCATGAATTCCGCTAATTATTTGCCTGTTAATAATAGGCGATTAACATTCGATGAAAACTACTATTTGCAATTAGGGTGACAAGTCTTATGAGGCCCAAAACTAGACATAAAAGCGAAGGGTCTCCTCTAGGAATTTTTGAAAAATGATTTACCTACAGTCTTAATTTGTCAACGCTAAATTTAACGAATAATTAAATCTATTTACAAATGTAGCACAATTTGATTATGATAATAATTAGTTAGACATACGTATGGGCTCTACATTAAGACTAACTATAATATATTTTATGATAAACTTTTTCTAATTTATCTGAAGTTATAATACATCATTTCTATAAATCGGTTGTGAATCAGTTGACATTTGGTTTATTAGTTGCCGTATTTTTAATTGAAATCCAAAACCAACAGAACGCGCATCTCTGTTAACCCATAAATAATAGCCAACAAAAAGAAAGATTAATGAAATGATTGTCAACACTATGATCAGTAAAATAACACCTCCTGAGGTGTTTTTATGCACGGTTTTAGTCTCAAATTTTTGGTTCATTTCTTCAAATAAATCTTTAGTTTCATTTTTATTAAAATTTGATATTTTGTCCAAATTTCCTTCAGTTGATGTTTTAGTTTCTTCATCTTCAGTCTTATTAGAATTTGGTATAACTTTTTGTATTTGGCAAATAAATTGCAAAGAAGTTCCATTACATTTAAGGTCATTCCAAGTCATGCCTTGAGATTTCATTTCAACGCAATGCTCAATCTTTTCATCAGATGGTTCTCCCGGATACCAATTGGTGAAGTCCACTGCAGACTCGTCTTCCCATTCATACTGACCAGACTTAGACTGATGTAAACCAATCCATATGTGATGATTGTATTTTCTTAACAATGGCTTCAGAAGTTCTGATTCGTATCTGGAATGAATTGACACTAATGTTCCGTTTAGTGAACGACAATGTTTTGATGAAGAACTCCTTTAAAGAAATTAATTTTGAAATATAAGTATTATAAATTATTATATAATCTATTTGTATAATAACTATATGGTTTTTCGATAAAATACGTTCAGGCCCTCAACTATTCTTAACTTTTTTCAAACACATATGTATTTTCTATAAAAGTTCAAAAATGTGCAAAAGTGCATGACCACTATTCTCTATTTAAGTAGAATTCATGTTATCATTCGCCAAATCTTTTTCACTGAAATATACAGTAACTTAACCTAAAACATCCCATTCATTCATAGAGTTTCGTAATGATAAATAAAAACCAGAATAATTACAATATAAGATAAGCTCTGAAATACTTTCTATTGGAATAATTGCTCAAAAATAAAATTTTATAATATTCAGTTTTATGAATCCTCAAATATTAAAACAATAAAATGAAATAAAATTTATTGAAAACAGTATAATTGGAAAAATTTAGTGTTCAATATATAAAGCATACCAATGCATATATCGTTTGTCACTAAACCAATAACAATATTTTGATCTCTTATGCAAATTAAGCCAAACATCTTTCTGATTGTTGGAGGAAACAGATCTTTTTCTCCCTAAACCCCTGAAGGGGTTTCGGCTAAATAATGAATGGATAGAGGGATCTTTCTGATCTTCGTATCTTTTATCAACAAATAGAGGACAAACCAAATTATTATATGATTCATCTCCAGGTATCGATTGGTCATTGATTTTACAAATAAAAGCTTGTTTATCGTCACATAAATGATCATTTTTCCACAATCCTAAATCTCTATCCTGATTAACACACTGGTGTTCTATTTCCGAATTGATATTTGGCTCATTTGATGACCACATAGTGTAATGAACTGGCCATTCATTAATCCACTCGTATTGTAACTAAATTTATTATAAAAATTTAATAAATCAACGGATAATAATCATGAATCTTCACTGAATATGAACACATCCGATTTCGATGCATTATTTTTTAACTTATATCGATTTCAATGCCCTTTAAATCTCTAAATGATATCATCAATAATTTTATATTCAATGCAAAACTTACTTCTGATGAATCTTTCTTTGAATGCAATCCAATCCAAAACTCAATAGATTTCATCTTTAGTTGAGTCCAATACTTGATAAATGAGTGCTCAAAACTATTATCAATCCATAATAATCTACCATTTTTATGATCTTTAATACATTGATTATTTGCTTGAATCCAAGTCATTGCCGATTCTTTGTCATAAATTTTATAACAAGAGTCTCGATATCGAACATACTGTGAATTTTCACACATTTCAAACTGAAATACATGTTCAGTACTATTGATAAACTGCTGGCAAATCGCGTATCGATGCGAACCACACCTCAGATCATTCCATTTTCCGTCAAATATTTCGCTTGAATGAATTTCCACACAATCCTCATTATCCTTATTATCTTTATAATCCTCATCCAAATCAGTCGGTTCTCCCGGAGACCAGTTCTCATACTTCAAGGGTGTCTTGTCTTCCCATTCAAATTCATTAACAAATATACCTTTAAGTTTCTTTCTCTTCAAACCTATGAAAAGTCCATCCGTTTTACTATCGATTCCATATAATAATGAAGTTATGAATAAGTTTTCTTCTCGTGATTCAATTGTTATTAATGTTGAATTAAGTTTATGGCACTCTTCTTTTGCTTTCAAATAACTAGCTTTAGATTCGATTATTTTAATGCATTTCTCGTTTTTATAATTAAACCAATCATTGCGACACTCATTCGTATAGAATTTATCTGTTGTTCAATTCAAATGTTTGTGTCAAATAATTTTATATCACTGAAAGATTATTATGATTATGTTCATAAAAAATTGAGTAATACAAAAAAATCTTAATCTCTAATTGGAAATTTCAAAAGATTGAAATATTTCTAAAAAATTGATATAAATGCAAAAGTTTCACAGAATAAACACATCCTAATACTTAATTTAAAGCGAATCTAAAAGCATGATTAATTTTAAAATTTATCAAAAGCTTCAATAATTTCTTGTGGTCAAAATAATTAATTTTTATTAAATATAAAAATATAAGGTTACCTCTATTTTCAAATTGATGTTTTTCTAACAGCGTTTCTCTTGAATCGCTTCCATTATGAGAATGATTTTCTATTTGAGCTATTGTTTGGTCTAATAATTGTAGAATGATCACAATCAAAAATAATTCAACTATTTTCATCTTAATATTTTTGAACTATATTTCAGGTATCACAATAAGTTTATATAGATTTTATTTATATACTCAAGTTTTATATAAAGTAAATGTTTACTCAATTCACTTTATGAGATATTTTTGAACTGATAAAAATTAACATTCTATTTATACCAAATGAATTAGAATTACAACTAAGAATGTAACTTATCAATGTAAGGGATTTTAATTTTAAATTAAGCCATGTTACAAGAGTTAGGATTTTCACAGATTTGTATGCGAGTCATATTCAACACATAAAATGTTTTTAAACTTCTAAAAGTTGTAAACATCGCCAAAGACTTAATCGCAAACTATTGCATAATTTTTTTTGAAGTTAGATAATTTCGTTTTACAAATGAACAGAGACTTTATGTGTTCCACTAATTTTATGCTTATTATCATTCGATTGCTTATACTATACAGAGTCCGAAATGATGATAAATTCTAGCATCAGATTCCCCTTCTAAGTATTATAAGATATTTCTCAAAAGTATTTATAATTATAAAAATTATATCTTAAAAGCAATAAAAATGTATAATTTCGTAATTATAAGCAATAAAGATCCGATTTTTTTAGTTTACGGATTTCATGTGAATTCTAAGTTAATTAAATATTTTCTTTAATGTTTTTAGCGTGAAATTCATTTGCATTTTAGTCAGACAGAGTAACACTATATTTTAGTAGTTTATGATTATCTTCGAAAATTTAAATAAAGAAGATTTTCATGAGAATGTATCTGAAAAATTAGGGGATACTGATTGGCTGAATTATTGAAACTGAACTATATCCTTGAAAGTTTGAATAACCAGTTGAACACTTGAATATTAACAAAGCTTTCTTTAGCAAACAGAACTTCATATTAATAGATATTCACTTCTATGCCTTTCAAAAGATATGTTAATCAATCAATTTGAAGGATAAAGTTTTTTAACATTTAAAATAATCATTTTCATATTCAATTTTTCTGATTAAAGTTTTTATCCATATAAATGTTTCCTCCCTGGAAAAATGTTGACGATTTCGTTTATTATTTTCAATATTTTTTCAAAATATTAATTAAAAAATAGTTTAAAGAAATTCTGAAAAATTTTAGAGAATATTCTCTTATGAAAACAATGATTTTGAACCCCCCCCCCCCGGCTCTGGTCTTTCAAACTTCCCTCTAGAACTCAACTTCCTTATCTATGATTATATTCGTGGTTCACAAAATGCATGTGAATGAAATAATTAAAAAACGTCTATATAATATATATTATTTATAGTAATTGAGATCAATTTTAAATGAAATTTTTTTCTCAATTATTCTCATGAATAATATTTTAATTGACAACATGATGGAGTAAATAAAAAATAGTTTCGAAATAGCTGATAAACATGTCATCTACAGGTCTATAATGATTATTTTCTGCCCCTTATGTAGGGTGACCAGGTCTGGTATGACTGAATGAGGGACAAAAAAATCAAAGGGTCCCCCCTTTGTGATTTTCAAAATT
>JAQFXV010001442.1:0-13537 GCA_034694065.1 Camisia spinifer | reverse complement strand
GGGGGCCTAGCTTTAGGATTTTACGAAAATTTTAAGGGGGGTCAAAACTCCTCGGTTTTAAAAGGCCCTCCCCTTGAGAAACACTGCTTTAATCTAAGTTATAATCCATTCTCATTTTTTAAACGACTTCAATTTGTTCACATCTCTATTATAATAGAGCTATTTTAGATACAAAAGTCCAATTATTTTTAATACAAGAATGTGTTAAGACTATTGTTTAGACTTTTCCTTCCTATTTAGTCATTTAATTAATATTCTTATCATAACTTTATATCATAACTAATTAATTGTTTGTGAAACTATACTGTGTTCATAATATAATCGTTGAAGAATTTATTTTATTTTTCACAACTCAACTAACTTTAATATTAATATAGCACGAAAACTCAGATATTTGCTCAATCTATTCTTATTAAATAATATTTTTAATGGCATGCGTTTGCGGTGCGGCTAAATTATGCGGTTTGTGGTGTTGTTTCAATTTGAGAATATTATGCATTTAAAAGTTAACACTTTTCTCAAATTGCGGTTTTGTGGAAAACTTTCCTTCAATATCAGCTCACAATTGATAATATTTGTGACGTTTGAAACCTTCTCTCTATTACTTTACTAAAACTCATATTACAATTTGAAATATGTAACTCACACTTTGTGAGCATTTCTGTATAGCGTCTCTCGAAATAGCATCACATCTCGAATGTTTGGAACGCAATAACAATAACAATAACAATTTGCTTGACTAACTCGTAAGTAAACTTCTCTATTACTAACAATTACTAATAATATTATTAATAAACTATATTCTCATGTTTTTATCAATACTTTGAGTTCACTTTTTTGAATGGTTATAATAATTATTTTAATGAAATCACTTATCAAATAATCAAACAGAGTTCAACTTTACTTATTTAAAAGTTTAAGTAAGTAATTGAAACCAAATTTAAATATTGAATGTTTTTATTTTAAAATAAATTGTTTTCACTCATTCCTGATTAAGAAAGTGCTTGAACTTTGAAGTCTAAGCCTGTTTGTGGTCGAGTGCAATGCACAGACACACCCACTCTTCGTACGGTTGAGTCCGGTTGAAGTTCTCAACGATAAAAATGCATAACAATTCAGATAATTTTCTATAGAAACTGAGGGATATTTTATGAATTCGTTATAGTTTTCATTGTTTAAATCATTTGAGCTTAAATTTCTCAAACTCATAACATTGTTATCAAACATGAATTTGTTGGATAACAAAATAATAGCATATGTTTAACATATGTCTATCACTAATAAATTTTTGATGTAAACATATTTTGCTCTTCCAAATTAGACCATAAAAATAATTTCAATTGATTAAATTGTTTTAGAAAAATTGAAAATTAAATTCAAATGAAAAATTCTCTTGAAATCGAAATAAGAGTGAAATTAGATGTCATTCGAGAAAATATGAAAAAATTAAATGAAAGGCTGAAATACTATATAAATGTAAATTAATAATATATTCTAAGACATTATTATAGCCTCAAATAACACCATTATCTCATATCTCATCCCTATAAAAATATATTCAAATTCTCTTGAAAGCAAAATGAAAAAAGTAATAGGAATGTCATCGAAGAAAAGAAAATTATTCAATGAAAACGAAATGCATTGAAATCAAAATTGAGATTAAATAATTCTCAAAACCATATTCGAAATACGATTGAATTTAAAAACCTCAAAGCAAAACAATTTTAAAGTTATGGAAATATTTTTTATAAAACTTTTGTAAAACTTTGAAAGATTTTAAGAGTTTGTCATTTTAAGAGTTCGTCAAAAGAAGTTTATATAAAATGCATATCTCAGGCAAAACATGTAAAAGAGTACAACTGACGGCAAAATTATATTATACCATATTATGTATTTATCAATCCTAAACTGATACGTTCAAAACAAATTTGTCCATTCATTTAAACTTGTTATACTCAAAACATGAATTATACTTCACTAATTAGTCATCAAATTTTTTTATTCTCTCCAAGCATAGGATCAATACATCTCATTTTGTCACCAATTGTACATTATTGTATAGTTACTGTAGTAATTAAAATGATTAGTTAGAAGTTGTCAAAATTATAGAGTTCAGTATTCGAGAAATGCTATCATTTTTGCGAATAATTTAATGCTTCTAATTTTGGTTATAATTTGTGAAATTCAGTACTATTTTTAGAACTTTAGATTTAGAAGGTTCAGAATTTTTTGTTCAACATCATCGCAGTCTTTAATTAGCTATAATCTACTGGTATTTATTTTATAATCTTTGAAACAGTTTCATTATAACAATCAATTTAATCAATTCATGTCTTTGAACTGATTTGAATAGAGGTTATGTCTCTGTCAATACTTTTTGGAATATCGACTCTTGTGAGGTTATTTGTTATATCAGATACTGTTCTAGACAAATAGATTTCTATTTACAAAAATTAGATTTTAAAAATATTAGAGCAGTGGTCATTCAGCTGTTTTGCTGTCCATACAGTTTTAGCTTTAGAAAAATGATGAATTTTTGATATTTTCAAAGGGTGTTTAAGACATTTTCTTAATTATTAATGTCTAATTTCAAATCCTAACCCTAGTTTGACTTTGTCCGCAAAATCTGGATTCAAAACCAGCATTTGATTGAATCTAATATTGATACAAAATAGGATTTGTAATAAGTAAATTCTGGGTTTTCTAGAAATTGAATCCTTTTTAATAAGTTTGTGAAACAGGTACTCGAAAATTTCGTCTATTTTGTTAGAGTCTAAGAGTTAGATTAGATATTTCAAAGTGTAACCTCTTTAATGTTTAGAAATCGACATTTTTCGTTCAGTATTTCATAACTTCTCTTTTTCAACTCTATCAGCTTCTTAATAATAATAGAAGACAAAAGTTAGACAATATAACTTAAATATAGTTTAAAAGACAATAGTGTTGACAATTGTTAATTAGATTCTCATTGAATTGTCAGTCAAACATTCTTCAATAACAAAAGAAAAATTACGTGATTTGTTTATATCCTGTAAGCTTAAAAATAAGTCTTCATCAGATTTTCAAATGCTTTGATGCATAAAACAATTTTCGAGTTCGAACTCATAGAAAAGCTGATGCCGTTATTTGGGTCAATTTAATTTGATTTATTTCCATTAAAACAATGCAATTCATATTTAAAAACATTCATAATGTATTTGATACATAAGCTAAACGTCGTGAGTCATAATCTGAAGCCAAAAATTTACATAATTTTTAGTACTGTTAAAGCCTAACCCCAAAATATTTAACTTAGAAAACGTTTGGTTTTTGAGTTAGAATTATTAAAAGTTGACTGTAATCAAGTCAAACAATAATAAATGAAGTCTTGAAATGATTTATTGATATAAAGATACGACTTTTAGACTTCTGCCTCTAATCTCGAAATTTTTTATGAACAATTAAGAATTTATTTCGCCATAAAATTGCGCTCTACTTTGTAATCAAAATTATTTCAAAGGTGACAAATTTCTTTAACTTTATTCTTATGCTTAGTTTAATTTCAGATTCAATTTTATTTATTTATCTAAACCATAATTTTAAATAAAAAGGTTTCACGAATCGAATTAGTTTTTCATTGAGAATATAACTAGAAATTTCTAAATAATTTGGAAATTCAAAATTATCATTATTATCAGTTATTCAGTGAGATGTGAACGAAGGAAACGCAATGAACAACTCATAGGCTATAATATTTGTAAGGGTTGTCAGTCAGTCAGTTTCTTAACTTCCTTCGATCGGAAAAGCAATTGAGCACTTGATTTGTGCACTTCGTTATTATTAAAGTGTTATTGAAAAAGTGCATTTCTATGGTTCAGCGCTTCAATTTATGGTCTGTTGCCGTGTCTTCAAGTATAACCGGTTTCATTGCCTACAATTTTAACTCCGACTCTAACCAACACAATCCCACTTCGAATTTACTTTTCATTTTTCTTTGTGATGTTTGAGATACATTTTTACGCATTTTATTTCTAATGGCAAATTTATTGCTATACAAATAATGTCCAGTTTTCAAAATGCCAAATAATAGTTGGTTTATACTGAGGAAAATTCTTTTATAAGTTAACTATTTTTTAAAAGTGAACTCAAAGCATATTATTTAGTTTTACACTCTTTTTGTGATAAATATTCCAATTTTATTGAGTATATTTATGATTGAAACCAAAATGAAATTTATATAAACGTGTTTAATAAAGATCCAAAAGAATATAAATTATTTATTCATTAATTAATTTTCCTCAAAGTCATTCGCCTTTTATTTGAATCAGTGCTGAGATTAATAATTATATTTTTAAAGAAGTTAAGAATAAGACTCAAAATTCAGTTGTAATGTATATTTTGTTAACTCTATCTCTTGGTGTGTTAATCCATTCTAGTCTTTGATTAATCTAAATATTTAATAAATAGTTAAAAATGTTTTGAATGGGTGAAAGTGAAGAAACTGACACTTGTTCTGTAGATGAAGTCATATATACTCACAATTCGTCAAAAAGAGAAAATAATCAAAAAATGAATCATTATTTAACCAATAATGTCTATCTGAAACTAAGCAATATTCAACGCAATTCAAGTTCATATTGATAGAAACATAACTTGTTTGGATACAATATTACAAATAATTAGAATGATAAAAATATCGAAATATTATTTTTAAATTTAATCTCTGCACCAAAATGTTATTCAGATCTTTAAAATTGAAAAATTGAATATTGTAAGAGCATTTTTCCTTAAAAGTTAACTTTTATTAAGCGTATACTAAAAACAAGTGTGCAATGTTTCAGGTGTTGCAACTGTTCCCCTAACGAGTAGAGGATTTGAACAGCCATGTGGTGGAACCCAATCTCAGTTGAACACAGGTATAGGATGTGTGCCTACCTGTATAACCCATATATCAGAACAAGTGAAACAAGAGCAACAGATCAATGTAAATAAATATGATTTTAACAAATACGAGTATAACAGCAATGAGGTCGTCGTCACCGCTCGTCAATATAACTTTGAGACTTCATTAGTCAGTTTAGGCTTCAGATCGAGATCTTATTATTATTTATACGGATCAGTGAATAGATGTGATGGTTGTGACGGTTGTGACAAAGATATGGCATGTGAACGGGTTAATACATTAACTCAAAGCCATATTACAACCAATCGTAATGAAGAAAGACAATTGTCTAATATTTGTAACTACTGTGAAAAGCTTGTGAATCAAGCCTTCATTAGTGCCAACTCTGAAATCAATCGCTTAAGATCTATGAATGTTGACTACAATGAAATCGGATTTTATTTAATGAATAGCTCAAAAGTCATCAAAAGTTCTCAAAATCAGGGTTTTTCTGAATTGTGTTTTTCTAAAGAAGAGGAAAACTTTGACTATTTATCTGAATCTGAATCAGATACTAATTTACTTAATAATTGTGATAATAATATTATTGAAGAGATTGAGGAAAAATCTGTTTCAAATTTAGAAAAGTATTTTACGTGTTCTCTTGAGGAGGAAATAACTGAAAGGCGAATAATACCTCCTTATACTCACTTCGCCAGTATGTCTCCATTTTCTGATAATGAGGAATGGGTTGAAGATAATAACCAATTACTGGAAACAAGTGTTGATATCAATAGATGTCCTGAAATTGGATTAGAATTGGATGCAATAGAGTCGGGAAACTTGAGCGATGGCTCAACTTCTTCTGAAGAAGGACTGTTTACAACGCCAAATACAAGTTATGTTCCTCGACATCAAACAACTGTTTACGGCAATCCTTTGGCCTATTCTTTGCATACAATTGCAGAAGAAAGCTGTGAAGAGAGTGAGCGCGATTCGACCAGACCTTCATCACCAACCGGTGATACTGAACAAAATGTGAACGAATCCGATAAAATGTTTAATTATGAGATCAGTCATAATAATGAATGTAAGCGCGACTCGTGGTGTACGAGTGAAGCAGACAGTGTTGATAGTCTTTCAGAGACTTCAGAAACCCCAATGAGTGCTGATTTCAGTGACAATGATATTTATTTGGCGTCATCTCGTTTAGAGAAATACTTTACATCTGGTCTTTTAGGGTCCGGAGCTTTCAACTATCCGGACGATGTAGAGTTTGCAGATGAAAGTGATTGTGACTCATCTAAACCATCACTTGAATTGTTAGATTCTTTAGAGGATAAAATCAATGATAAACAAACTTCATTTGATGACGAAAGTTATGAAACTTTGAAAAGAAATAGTAATTATAAAAAAGTTGATCAAAATAATGAAACTGTTAATGAAGTGGATAAACAGGTCATCGATGTTATTGTGAATAATAAAATGAGTGCTGAATCTCATCAATCAGAACAATGTGAACCAAAAAAGCCTGAATCCATTCAAATTGAATCAAATGAATCTCAAGCAAAGAAAGTGATTGAAAATAATGATAACCAAGAATTAAATGATGAAAATAGTTCTAAACCTCTAAATGAGTCTAAAAATAAAGCCATAGTTGATGAAGACGTGACCACATTCATGAATAAGCTATTGTCTCAAATGTCTAATTTTAACCGCATTGTTCCCAATGAAGTAATAAAAGATAGGGACGAATCAGTTAATAATGAAAGCCCTAAACAATTGTCAAATGAGAATCCGTTGCCGTCATTAAAAGTACTCGAATCTCAAATCGCACGCCTTATGGAAGCCGTCTCTCCGGCCACTCTTTCAGCTTCAGATAATAGCAGTACATATACAAGTAGTAGTACTATTGGTAGCAATAATAGTGATTATGGCAGTGACACTCTTGAAAGTGATGATGAAGAAGGAAAAAATAGTCATAATTCAGATCAAAGAAGAGATAATTTAATAAATAGAAGAGAATCCAACAGAAGCTTAACTAATTCTGGCGGAAGCTCTGACTCTACTGTTTCTGAGGAAACAGTTTATATTTGTAAACAATTAATGTCATCACTCAAAAAGTTGACTGAAATCGCATTTAATGAAAATTGTAATGATATTAAAGAGAAAGAAATAGAATCTGTGGCAGTTTCTGCGCCTTCAGATGTAGCGAAGGCTCGAATGTATATTCGGGACCAAATTGTGGCTCTAATGCATACAGTGAAGAGTTCAAGTCGTAATTCATCACCAATTCGTGAAAGAAAACTGAGTCAAACGCCTTTCAATCATCAGACCATTGATTGTGATAATCTTGATAGTAGTGATTGTGGGGAAAGTAGTCCTAAAATTGGAGGAATTGGTAAAAAGAAAACTCCTTCAGAATCAGGATCTGAGACAACTTGTTCTGCAAGTGTCTCAATTCCCAGTTATGATGATTCTGATCACACGCCAACTGAATCAGAAATTTCTCATGAAATGGAAGAACTTTTTGCATTACTCGACTCTTCTAATAAAGATAATTATAGTGGAAATCTGAATGAGTCTAACTTAATAGGTATGACAACTCGTCCCTCATCTGATGACGATAGGGCTTCACTAAAGAGTTGGGAGGCGAGGATTTCACTCTTTGCCAAAGTTCAAGCCGCTGATGAAAATAGCGATAATTGTGTCAATAAATGTGAATCTAATGAGAATGAGTCCATACAACGAACCGCAACGCCTAATAAATCACAAGAAATCACAATCAATGGGAAAGAGATTAAGCATAAAACCTGTGATGAATCAACAAATCAAAACAATAATTACAGTTTAAGTGATAATAATTATTGTAATAATTTAGGGCTTATACCGATTGGACATAAGACAGTAGTGAAAATCGACGACATTAACAGAACAGATAGTTTATCGCCTATATTCGACTCATTAAAAGATCGAAGCTTTTCAAGTGATAGCGTCTCAAGTGTTCAAACAGTTAAAGCGAGATTCAGTAATATAGCGACTGCTTCCACATCAGAAATAAGTTCTGATGGAACTCAATCTACTTCTAGATTAGCCATTGATGAAGACGATGAGGCAGAAGTTGATACTAATCTGACAACAAATGCATTGCGAAAGTCATTTAATGCTAAAGAGAAGGCTTCGAGTGAAGATAATCTTCTTGTTGCAAACTTAATGATAGCCCCCACTAAAACTAAAGCTAATGTTACCACTAAATCGGCTGGTAATATATCAGAATTGGACGCCTCTTGTAATAAGAGTACATTTCGCGATACAGGATATTATTCATTCAAATCATCAGAAGAAAGTATCAAAAGTCTTGATGAATCAGTCAGTGCTTCTCAAACTACAACTACATCGAGAGCTTCCTCAGCTTCAACTCTACCTCATATCAAACAACCGAAATCTGAAACCATAGAAGAAGTCGACGAAGAATCGGATTTTTCTAAAATGCCAACAAAGCGATTGTTCACTCCGTCATCACATCATTCAGCAAAAGGACATTCCTTCAGTTCGCCAAACATTCCCGACGATGTCTTTTCGGGTTCGCGTTCGAGTTCTTTGCCATTAAATTCTCGTAACAAAGTTCAAATGCCCGCACCTTCTGTTCCTCACAGAACCCGTTCCTCATTCTTTTCTACATCAGGGGTTTTACGTAAACTCACAGCTCTTCGCGGAGGTAAGACTTAATCATTTTATTTACTCAACTCTCAAATCACACATTTTTTCTTATCTCAAAACTATTACTTATCATTATTTTCATGAAAAAACCAATATTTGAGAATATTATTGTGAATAAACAATAATATAAACTTCACAAAAGAATTTTTCCGCTCAGAAACTTAGATACCTATCAATATATTCTGTTTTAAGTTATCTAATGGTATCTTTCATTGTTATTATAGTTATTTTTATTATTTTCTCAACTTGAGAAGTGGGGTAATAAAGAATATTTACTTACAAAATTTGAAAAAAGTTCATATTGTCAAAACCTATGAGTGGTTTTTATTTTTTTTGTAATTAATTGATTCATTGTAATTAATTTTCATCCAACAATTCAATAACTTTCTTTGCATTTATGTGTTAGAAGTTATAATGAATTTCTTTTACAGAAGGTTTCATTGAAGGTAAAAATCATCAAAAGTTTTCCACAAACCGCACCAAAACCATTATTTACGCTACAACTTAACCGCACCGCGAAAAATAGCAATTTGAACCGCAACGCATTCGGTTTTAACTTATATTTGAATGTTTTTTAATCATGAAAAACATATTGTATTTTGTGTATACAGTGTATAAGTCGTCAGCCTTTGTATCCGGGTGTGTAAAAGGCATTTCAATGTCAAAAAATGCATCTTAAGTAGAATGAAAATATTTAAGAGCTCTTTAATCTGATTTCAAATGAAACCAGAATAGGTCCGCATTACAGTTCAGTATTATTTAATTTTCATACTGACTTCGACTCAATAATAAGATTTAATTATATTATTGACTAATTATTATAACTAAAACTTGTACTAATTTCTCAAATGCATGAATAAATGTCTGCAGAGCTTTCCATTATTGCTATAAAAGCTTTTAATTAACACTCGCAGGATATTGAAAAGAAAGTTTAATCCCAATATCAGAACACAACACAATTTAATTAGTTTCCTATAATAACATTGTAATGTTATAAACGAACTGATTTTTCGATACAACATAACCAACATTTATCGTTAAGAGTACTCCCATTAATCAAATGCAATTAGTTCTCTGACATCATTTGTTTATTGATTTGATTTGAAAACGTTTGAACTTTTCCGAAAATATCATAAAAATAGAGAATCATTGCATTTTCTGTATTACATAATTCAATAATTAAATGCTTTGCGGCAGTAATCGGTTAAGTGATATTTATGCCTTTTGAAGAGAAGGATTTTTCAAGTTCTAAACGGCAATTTTCACAACAAAATGATAAGTTTTAAGTTTATATTATTGAATATCCATCCAATTAGTTTTATTAAATGATATTTTGAGAATTCGTAAAGCATTTAAACACTGCCAAAACATCGAATTTTCTAAATGGCTCACAAAATCTTAAAAGTGCTTTTAACCGGTTACTAAAGCAAAGCATTTAATTGCTTATAGTTTTTATAGGCTGTTGCTATTAAATAATAATAATCGTATTTACATCGAAGTTATAGCGATCAAATAATAAACTTAATAATCTTACAAACACTCCTAATTTATATAACTTATAACATCGGATTGTGTTTTAGAGAAATCAAAATATTTAGAAACAATTATCTCAATAATTTCTAGAATTCTTCAAATGCTAGAAATGCATTTGTTAAAAAATAGTTGTCAATTAGAATTTTGAAACGCTTTTGAAAGAAATTGAATTGCCTCAATACAAAAGTCTTACGATAAATGTTATTCGTTTTGTATGAGTTGAAACAAATACTTCTTGAATTACATTTCCTTAATTTGACAATTCTTTTTGGTATTGTTTTACCAAAAAGAATCGTTTTACCCAATTAGAAGGTTATATTTCTATGATATCACTCAGTATTATGTTCATTAAATATATTTATAATTTTTCTAAATTCATTTCGTCTTTCATTATGTTTGAGTCGTTAGTTATTCCCCACTTTATGATATTAAGGTCTAACTTATCATTATAAAACCGAATATATTATATTTAGGACTAAAAATTATTGCCTTGAATTTCAATTTCATGAATCAGTGCTCACATTATAATTGAATAACTCTTGAGTTCGTATACTTCGGCGTCGATTTGATTTCATAATACATTCAATTAAGTTTATGCATGTATTTATTTACCATTTTTTAATACAGCGCAACAAAACTCTGACCTAATAATGTTTAAATAAGTTTTAAATAAGCTCTCAATAAAGGGCTTAATTTCAGGGCTTTCTTTCTAACTTACGTCAGACTCGCTGAAGCATCGCTTAAATTATTTATTTTACTCATTCTTTCTTAATTGGTCTGATGGTCATTGTCTTCGATCAGAACGACCTCTTTTTCAAAGTTAAAATTAATTGACTTCAGTTTAATTTGAATCTCAATGAATCAGAATTTTATTCTATTTTTGGTTTATATTTAAAAATTTAATTGATTTGCAATAGATTTACGCAAACCTTAATTGAGATTTTTGGAATCGTTCTGTTGAGAAAAACAAATAAATAATAGATTCTAATCTAATTTGAATTGAGTTGTCGGATATTCCATTTAAATCAATGCAATTTTGAGGTAAACCTGTAGTTGACTATTATATAAAAAGTGTTGTCAAGAGATATCTCGAGCATACATAGTATTCAATACAAAGTATTTACTTCCATCAAACGAGATATTATTTCATTTTTATTTCATTTATTAAAAGAACTTTCAACTTAAATGTTGTAACAATTTTAACAAAATATACTCTTTAGAAAGTGAAGTAATAAAAAAATAAAAATAGCATTAAACTCACATAATAAAAAGTAGGTTAATATTAGCATTAAAAATAATTTTAAAGTAATGCTAGAATTTTGTGTGTTTATGGATAAAATGTTTCCATTAATAGATAGATTTCCATTTATCAGACAATCTGAATAAATAATTCTTTCATAATTTTCAATTATAAATCTTTTTATTCAATTGAAATTTTTGAGTATTGCCGAACACTTAGTCTTCTCTCCCATTAATTCATTAATGATGTAAATTATAAGTATATAGAGGAATATAAGTTTAAAAAAAGAAAAATCAATACTTAATTTATGCTACGCTTAATTGATTTTAACGATTCACGCAAAGCACAGCTTCTGCAGCAGTTAGATCGTAGTTTCAATGTATTTAAGCGTTTTTAATTCGGTTTAATCGAAGTTTAATGCATTCGTGAGAATTTTTTTCGCTTAATTACTCCTATGGGTTGTGTTTCAGCATTCAGACAGAAACCTGACAAATGGTAACGATGTGCTTAAGACTTAAGTTCATTAAATCCAAAATGCGTTCTAATAATAAAAAAGCATTCCTCTGGAAAAAGTGAATCGTTATCTTTCTATTAAATTACAGACTTTATTATTAATAATGACTTCTATCATATCATGTCAGCTCATGAAAGAAAAAAATTTTTCAAGTCGACAAATGAGATACGAATTTAATAGTAAATGGTGTCAGTCGCTAATTTATGTTAAAAGCTCACTCTTTAACTAAAGTGATTTATCAAATCGATTATAAAGTATATAATATAAGTTATTATGAGTTCATTTATCTCTTAATTTATTATTAGTATTTATTTTTCGTAATTAAGAATTATTTAGCTTATAGTCAGAAATAGATCTTATTCTGTGCCACTGACTCATAAAAGGCTTAATATCTGTTTTTTATATTTATTTATTAAAAATGAAAATTTATTGGTAATTTAAATTGAGTGGAGGCCACCTTTATATCTGTGTGAAATTACTTCCGTGTTTCATAATGTTAATTATTTTGCTTTCTACTTTTCGTGAGTTTCTAAAAAGGAATTGCGACACAATTATCCGCACTAACACTCATTGCTCTTTTTGATTATGTATTTATTCGTGTGCCACGAAAAGTAAGAATTATATTACGAAAGCCTTTTCCAAAATGAAACGTTAAGAACTTTTAACATATATTTCTCATTGGGATTCAGAATAATGCTTTAGGTTTGAATTGACTGCTCATCAAATTTAATATGTCGTGACTTTTTAAGCAAAGTAAAGGAAAGTAAAAGCCAAATAACTTTACTACAAGTTTGCAATATTTTTTGGAAATTTTATAAATATTTCATAATTCCGACCTTTGCTTCGAAAACATTATTCGTGAGAACATAATATGACTCAACACAATCATAATAAATAGATGAGTGCTATTCAATGTTTTTGAATTCTCTTATGGAAACATTTTCTTATGATAAATTTAATATGTCTGTAGATAAAGATACAGAATAAAAATTACAATTTATAAATTTCGGGGTTTCCCGACTCTGATTATTCGTCAAAATATTTTGATTAATGAAGACAGTATTGAAATTAAAACTAAAGTATGCTCATTGACTTCATTTAGAAAACGCATTTTTGCATGACTTCAATAATTGATTTGATTGTATTCTCGCCTCTATTTCATAATATTTAATAACAGGAAGTTTTTTGTTTTCAATAATCCTACGGTTTTCAACCTTTGCCATTATTTCATATTTCAACTATTGTTTCCCAATTTTGAAAAATTAAGACTTGATTACTAGGGTTGAAACTCCAATGCAAGAGCTTTTGGAATAAGAACCTGTTATGCATTTAATTTATAACAATATCCATATTATTATAAAAATCATTGAGTGAGTATTATTATTGAATTGAATTATCGTTGAATTATTGTTCAATTATTTATGATTGAGTATTATTTAAGTTGAAAAATTACCTTAACTATAAATTTGGATTATTGTTACCTAATTGAGGATCTGTTAACCTAACTTGACCTTAATGTTCAATTTTTCTTTCATTCTTCTAAAAAAGGAAAAAGTTTTCATTTTTATTGATAAGTATTATTCAATGATAATTTTTGGATGGTAAATATTATTTTTCTGTAAGTTATAATAGTTATGATTCTTTAATGTTTACCAACTGAGCTGAGATT
>JAQFXV010001441.1:0-13538 GCA_034694065.1 Camisia spinifer | reverse complement strand
ATAATTTAAATTTTTGCTTCTTTCATAAACTGTAAATTTTTGGACAAATATAAGCTTAGATTGAGTTGTGAATGAAAGGAATTCGCAACCAATAGTTTCAGAAATAAAAGCATGATTTAGAGCCTGTGAAATGAATTTTCAAAATTTAATAAATATAAGGTCAGAGGTCATTGGAATTCTTTGATTAAAAATTCAAAATGGTCTCATTATTAGCTTTGAATTAATGTGAAATTGAATTGTATATCAGAGGGCCGCATAAAAAACATTCCCTACTTAAATAAACTTTTAAGCACTTTAAAGTTTATTTAAAATATGCGCTTATATTTAAGTCACGTTGTATAAAACTGGTGTGGCTTAAGTCAAGTAAAAAATCGCGAACTAATAATATCAATGTTGAGAAAAAGAGGTGAAAGGAAAAAAGAATTAGATAAGTTACTGAAAACTATTATTAACTTAAGTTTGAAATTGATTCATTTAAATTTGATTTTCATTTTTTGAATAAAAATCAACTTGAAGTGCATCTTATTGATTATAACTAAACATTCCATACTTAAGAATTCAAATTGATATGGTTCTTCAGAATATTTTTATCGATAATTTGATGGTAAATTTAGCAATAACTTAACTGAAAATGTATGGATTCATAGCTTTTGAGGATTTTATGAGTTTTTCATGAAATTGAGAGCATTAAAGGAAACAAATTGAATTAAGCGCATGACACCTCGATATGTTATTGAACATGCAATTGCCGCCACTTCGATGCAAAATAACGTCAAGCCATCATTGAAATCGCAAAATTCAAGTGATATTCCTATTTTAATAAAGTAGTCAATACGTCTTATGGGGTTAGAACCTACTCAATATTAAGGAGTTCTAAATTATGATATGGATCCTCGGCCTCAATTCATATTATTTATTACTTCACTCAAATATATACTTCAATGAGGAAAAGCAAAAAAACCTTTCTATTATCTTCAAAATTGAAAGGTTATCCCACATACGTTTAGAACTCATAAATTTACCGAATTCTAAATCTAGTTTTCTCCATATATTAACTTATAGTTTGTTTCAGTTAAGTCAAGTCTTGAAGATTGCTTTCAATTGAATCTTTATTCAACAACTTCAGCACAACAAATACAGACTCTCATTCAATTATTTGAAAGCTATTTCAATGATAAAAGCCATAGTGATTGTAATAGAAATGATTAGTAATCGGTTTTTATTAAATCTCTTTTGTAATGAAATAGGCATTTTAGAAAGATTCAGAAAGCTTATTTAGCGCATTCCCTGATTGATTTATATATAATATTTAAAATGTAAACTAACTTATATGGATAAAGTGCATAATTTTAATCCATTTTTATTTTCATATTTTTTGTTTGTTAAAGAATGCGTTTAATTTTGAGTTAATTCGTTTGAATTAATGTGAAGAAACACTTAGTTCTTTGATCAGCAGAAGAGCCTTTAGATGTTTTAAATACAATTTGAATTTGATTTCATTCTAGAATTGAGAAAAACAAAAAATGGTAATCATTAAATAGGTGGGAAAATATCTCAGTCCTTTTTTAACATCTATTATTTTTAATCCACATTTGAAAAATTGTGTAATTTTAAAACTTTCATATTTTTGTAAATTCTATCCAGAGGACAAATATCAACGTCAATTAGATATGTCTGATGCAGATTAAACAGAAGTGTCAATTTCATTTGCAGTAAATTATAAGCCAAATACTTTTCTGACATAATTCGATTGAAGTCAAGTTATGTCAAACTTAAGCTTTATTAATCCTAAAGTGCATCTGATGCTGAAACTTATACTCGTTCTGTTTTCTGTAAACCACAGACTAAATGAATATCTGATATATTTCTTGATCTATTTTCTGGTTTCTTTTCTAATCATACTTTTTTGGTACTGCGAATAAACTCATTCATTTGCAGTTAAGCCTCAGTACATAAAAGATAGAGGAATCAAATAATAATGACTTTACAGAAACTTTAAGTAATTAAATATTCTATATATTAAAAAACAGAAGTTTCATAAAAACCGATTGTAACTAAGATTAATGATACACATAATGAAGATCACTATAGTTTGCATGTAATGAAGATGTTGGCAGAGTTTAGAGTATTTTCAAATGCTATGTATTTTCGAGTCAAACAAGCAGTCAATTTAAGGGAATTCTCGTGAAAAATAGTGAATTATTTGAGCCCTGAAAGGGCTTCTTCTGACTGTTGTCATGAGAGAACACTAGGAAACAGTCCAATGCTCTGAGTCTTCAATTCTATATCCAAAGCTTACATAACATTTTAAGGTTCCTATAAGTAGAGCAGCAGTTAGAACATAGCCAAGTAATAGCATCTCTATATTGTATTCTAGTAGTAGTTTTTTCAAATTTAATAATCATTTTCTCGACATCTATTTATTTGAAAAATTAGTTCTTTCATAACATATACAATTTATTTCGAAATTTATTTTCATGTGTGAAGTTTTTATCGGCTGGTAGTGTGTGATGAAAGTAGTAGTTTTGTTATTGCGGTGTTTTTGTTAGTGGAAATGCAAATGATATAATAGTAGTTTTAGTGATAGCTCAACAGTAGTTCACTGTATTTAGACATTTATTTCACTTTGATATTTATGACTTTTTTCTAAAATGTGAATCAGGATTTTTGTGCGCAATTCTAAGTTTATTAATGTTGTAGTTGAAAAAAGTCATAAAATGCTTACCTCAAAAATTACGTAATATTCATGTTTGAATGTCTATATTAATAGTCTTTCATCAAAATATATAACTTCCATGTTTTAAATTGAATTTCGAAATGTTTATTCATATCATTATTGAATTGCAAAACTAGTTAAAAAATCAATAGAAAAAATTAATTCAAGTATCAGAAGGTTATAAACGAGATTTTGATACGAAATACTGCAAAATAGTTTAGAACGTCTCGTATTCTGTTGTCTAAGATAAGTAGATGTTTGTTGGTTGTTGAGATAAGACAAATTGATTGGCAAACATAATTGTTCATCTAAATGGATCGAGTCTCATCTTCGAGCTCTTTACCACCTTGTGATCATTCGACACCGCCATCAAATCAGCCTAAGCTTCTATTACAGTCATCGCGAACTAGTTTAGGTTTCATACCAGATGCTGAACAGGCGGCCGCTTATATGCATCAGAGAATGAGCAAATCTGAAGAAAGGTAACTATTTCAAGATCATTCTCATTTCTATTATCTTTATTTATCTTATTTTCAGTTCAACCAAATCAATGTTTTTATTATTTCCAATTCAAAATTTTCATAAAATTATTCATCAGTTTCTCATCTCAATGAATAGTGAATGAAAAATTCAAAATCGAGAAAATATTTACAATCAATATTTTCATTTGCAAAAATCACTTCAAATCTTCATAAACTGAACAAAAATACTTTTGCATATAAAATGAGTGGAATATTTATTTATTCACTAAATGAATCATTTTGATGTTTCTATTAAAACATGTAGAAAATTGTCAGCTTTGAGCAAAATCGAAAAACTCTATTATATTTAAGATAAATAAACGTTTAAAAATTTAAAGAATAGAAAACACACACACAATGTTCAGCTTAATTGACATTTCGTTTGTTTTCCTACTAAATGAAAGTATGATTTTTTTCATTGTTGTTCAAAATTTGAGATAAAAATACTTAATTGAATCCCTTCTATAAATATTGACTGATTTATCGATAAATACTTTTCACTTGTTTGCGTTTTCGGCTTTGATTTCCAATACTATAAGTTAGTCATACAAAGCAAATAAAAGTGAATAAAAGAGCTGACACTTTGCCCTTTAATCAAATTTACCAAAAGAGAAGAGCCGAAAACAAATATAATTTTGTTTTTAAAACAAGTTAAATGGTATCATAACTTGAACAATTAACGACACATTATTCTGAATGTACAATTTGTTAAATGGTGTGCCAGAATCGCATTTATCACATCTGCGTTACAAGAAATTGCATGTCAGGGAAATGCTGTGTATATAATGGTCTTTTGAGATTTTTTGCGAAACAATGCTCTTTTAGAAATAAAATATCTTTTTAAATGGGAAAATTTTACCCAATTTTTGTGCATCTCTTGAATTATAAAAATACGACATTTTCATTATAAACTTAAAATCGATTTTTTACTGAAATAGTGACCTTTTCTATAGTCTGATTCAAAAGCAATTTGTTGAGAGAAAATTAAACTAAAATTATCTTTAATTTTATTTGTTTTCAACTTTATTTTGTGACTTCTACTGTATTTATAGCTTAAAACAAACTCCAACTTATAAATAATTTTCAAAGAAGACTTGATGCGGAACTTGTAGAACGAGTGCTCACTAAATAATTTGAATGCATTATTGATCTGAAATGCTTTTTCATTAACACAATGAGAAAAAGTACTTAAATTTTGTTTCCATACCTCATATATATGATACAATTCTTTTCTGTTGAAGTATAAATCCATTCGAGGAAAAAGAATAGGAGCAAGTTATAAAATTTTAAATCTTTATACATTCAATTCCAATACTTAAATATCAAGCAATACTCAAAAATTCTTCGCGTTTTTCAAAAACAAAAATAAAGGTTGAATTTATTACAAAACTTGAAACAAAACTTCAACTGAATATCAATATGAAAGAAAAGTAAATTATATTTTGCTCGCGGATCGAAATTGAGATTTTTTACTTTAATAAAAAGAACACATCTTTTTAAATTGAGTTTTTTCTAAATTCCTGAACGATAAAGAAAAAATTTAATGATTATGAGCGCAAAACAAATTTAAAGAAGAAAAGGTTTACTAACTTTAAGGTTAAAACCTTAATAAACCAAAATGTTAACAATACTTTTTGTCAAGATTTATTACATTCTCTTTTTCCCATCATTATAACTGAAAAGTTTTTCTATTATTTTGAACTTCAAATCGATTCCAAAATAACTCATAATTTGTGATAAAATAGTGAATCATTATTACGAGTTTCAGCCCATTGTTTTACAGATTTAGAGAATGAAAAATACTTGAGTATTAGAACTTAGATTTCAATTCCAGATAATAAAAGTTCTGTAAAAATCAACTTGAATGATGCTATTTGTTTGAATCTTGTTTCAACACTTAATGATATGTTTGTTTTCCCATTCGAGTGATTTTAAATGTAAAACAGATAGAACTATCCATTTATGTCTATTGTGTTTCCTTATAATATACTTTAGGAATCCTATATGAAAAAACATCAACTCTACTATTATCACATGATAGACTAGGATTACACTCTTCTTTTTCGATTAAGATTCTCTTAACATCTATGGCTCGGTTGCGATACATTTAATAATATTTCATTGATTCCAAATAGAGATTACAAAGAATAGAACCAAACTTGAGTGAGTTGAATACAAAAGACTGTATTGAACTAGTGATGGGTCTCCCGAGAGCACCAAATCTCGAAATTGAACTCTCAATCATGTTTGTCAGTGTTTAAGAATTTAATTGCTATCCAAAATTACACAATCGAATCAATTTAATTTCCTTATTCTTCATCCAAATTAACCATATTGTTTGAAATCAATTATTTCAAAGAAATTCATACCTTAAATAAAGTATAATTTTCATCATTAAGTCTTAAGTGTGAACTGATATAAAGGGATTATATAGAAGAGAATATTTTCGAGAGTAGTAATTTTGAGTCTAAAAACTCCACATTCTCATTACTATAAAGTATTTTCAATATCAAAATCACGAACATTTTTAAAAAATAGTAATCAATTAGAAATTCTAGAACTCTATCAAAGCTCGAGAATTTCGAATCTTGGCTTCAACTTTAATTACAAATCAATCTATGATTTCGATAACTTATCCAATGGTATGGTTTCATTGAGATTGATTTACGAAAAATGAATACAAGAAACATCAATATTGATTTGATAATTTAACTTAACTTTTGTGCTACAAATGTAGTAAAGAATGACTCCCGTAATTGTAAATTGTTTTGCTGTCATAAACATTTTTATGGGCAATGAATCTAATTATAATTTTCCACCTAATTGAAATTCAACTTATGCAAAACTAAGGCATCCCAAGCATGATTAAAATAGCATGCATTGAGATAAGAGTAATTAAAAATTATTCCTCGTATAAACTCTTATACCTGATAACGTGTAGGCATTTGCAAATCGATAATCAAATTTCAACTTTAAAATTCTTAAAGCTATTAATACTCAAATTATTATAATCTTAAATTACTTTACTATATGAAAGTTTCATAATAATAGATTAGCACGAATTTAAAGCATATTATTTCCAAACTGTAAAATGTATTCCAAATAAAATTATTTTTAATTAAGTTCTGCTCAATTCGTTTGAACATTTAATTCTTATTAATATACTTTTATTTAATTTATTCTACAGTTTTGTTCTGTATAATAAAGTTAAATAAAAGACCATCTTTTGAAAGGAGTAGAATTATACTGTACTGTACAATAAAATTGAGTAAAACATTGCTTTGAACTAAATTCACTCTAAGTTTGTGAGCATCGATTTGATGCATTCTCCTTATGATGCTTAAGGGAAATAAGAATAAACATAAAAGAGATTTTAGTTACTAGTCATCAAATGTGATTATAATTGAGTCACTTATACATTGACACTTATTTTAAGGATTTTTTGCGCTCGAAAAATCAGTTTTTTTAATGTAATGAATATTTAAATAACCTCTGTTTTATACGGAAATATAATTCTAATGAAAAGATTATCAGATAGAATATTATATTCCATAGAAGCTCGAATAGTAGATAATAGATTTTTTTTAAATTTTGGGCCAAACATTAAATTATATATTGGATAAAAAGTTTTCAGAATAAGTTGATTGCTTTAAAATGGATGAATTATTGGTTAGGCAAAGATGCGGAGCACTAAAAATATTCAATTTCAAATATTTCATTTTTGATTTTTCTGCATTTTGGAATATTGGAACTTTCAGGAATATTAAATTTTTTGAGAATTTAGCATCTTTAGAGATTGAAAATAAAGTTATTTTTCAAGAGTCAAGTCAAGGTTGAAAAACTTTCATAAATATTTCTAATTTTTATTGATATAGATATTCCATTAAATCTCAAAACACAATGATTTTTGCTTTTCATGGGATGTATTGCAATATTAATTTACAAAATGATTGTATTTTAGATCTTAATTCTAGCACAAAAACAATAAAAATTATCAACAAAAAATTGAATCGCTTATTACCTCATTTTTGTTGTTCTAGTAATCAAAATATTTGAGAATATTTATAAATTAATGGATAGATTTGAAATTTTGAAATATTTTTTGAACATTTAACCAAAATTTTGACAAATAGTTGTAATAAATAATAAATTTTGAAGTAATTTATTATGTCAAATAGACCCAAACCAATGGTTTAATTAACTTGTGAAAGTGTATTTCCACAAATCGAGAAACTTTCTTTCTTTAGATAAACACAGAAACTGAAACAGTGTTTGACATACAAATAAAAAGTAACTGTTTTATGAGTACATCTGCTCCAAAGTTATAGACTAAAAGTGCATTAAAAAAAATAGCAATACAACTGTTACGTAAGTTTATATTTAATTTCCTTGATTTATGTCTTTCAGCAACAAAAAATATTAGAACATTGGAATGAAAATCACGAATAAGTCTAAGAGAGAGAGAGAGAGAGAGAGAGAGAGAGAGAGAGACGTGCAATATAAAAGTTAAAATGATTTATTTACTGCTTTGAATTCGTTAGTACAAAATGAAAGCCACAAAAGCACTGAGAGATACATTAATTTATTCAACAAATAGATTTCTCAAAACTTATCAAGAGAAAAGTTTTTCCATCTGAACCCAAGACTTCATAAATTGAAAAGTTTAAAACATTTGGTATTTAAAGTTTGGAATTACTGAAATATTTCTATACCATTAACTCATACCAAAGCACTTGAAAATGAAAAGGTGGGAATTTGCCTCTTCAATAACTTATTCGGTTATTTAATATAACTTTCAATTTGGAAGTTTATTTAACTTTTCTCACGATCTCAATATCTTCCATATTTTAAATACAAGTTTTCTATATTAAGTGCGTTTGAAAATCCCTAGTATTAACTATAGATATACAGAGACTTAAAGAATTAAACAACTTTTAATTGAATAAATTTTTAAATATTCTAAGTTAACCTGTTTTAATCTGATTAAATATTTCATTTTAGTTATTATTCGTCAATGAATTTTGTTGAAAATTGTTAAGAACAGTTTCAGAGATATTCTGATCCTATAAAATAAAACTTATTATCTATAAAAGACTTTTAATATCTCATTTCAAATAATGTCAAATTCATTAAATACTTATTAAATAAACATTGAATAAATCAGCGAACAGACTATTAATGGGATTTTGCTGTTAAACATAAATTTAATGCAATATTTCCTCAAGAGATTTAAAAATGCTAATTCATAGGCTGTAATCATCAATCTTCTTATGGAATCATAAGTTAATGAATGATAAGGTTTAGTAAAAATAATTTCAAAATTTCCTTTCGTAGAGCTATTTATTTTGCATATTCAATGAAACCCTATTTAAAATCTAATGAAATTAAGAATTCAATTCTAAACTCTGTGGAATCAATTAATTTAATAACTAAAAGCTTAATGAATTTTTCTCATCAAATTGATTGAGAATTTATTCAAATCAATATAATTTTCTTTTATAATAATATTTTTATTATTCTGAGTTATGAAAGACTTTTGAAAATAAGTATTTCTCAGTTTCTCATAAATTAACGGATTATGAGATGCTATAAAAGTGATTAATGTATAAACGAGTGTGAGTTAAATATTATAGAAAGTAAACTCAATATGGATGTACTGTAACCCTCATGAATAGAATGACATTTTGGTCTTAACATAACTGACATTTATATTTTACTACTTGATCCGCATAAATATTCAGTGGATTTTTATCAAATAAATAAGAAATTGTCACTCTATTCATTTCACCAAAAAGAATGGTTGGAAGAAAAATTATGCTCAAAACTTTTCGGTCTTTTATTAAACCATTTTGATAATAATCTTGAAATTTTAAATCCTTGAAAGTTAAAATTAAATTTAATATACAAGTATATTTGATTCCAAAATATTAATCAAATTTTCTATAAATCTCCCATTGCTTAACATTAACCAAAATTTTGTTTTCAAACTTCATTCTTATTATATATTTATAGCTTTAATTGAGTTTAAGGAACATTATGGTCATAAAACACGGGATAGCATTTGAGATCCATTGATATATACGGTATATGAATACGGGATTTATATGTCAAATACAATTTATAGATATTGGTATTTCACATAATCTCAGTGAAAACTTTTCGAACAATGGATGAACTTTAAATAAATCATAATCTGTGCCATTGATTTGAAAAATGTTTTTAATATCGAAAAGAAATATTTGGTAGAACATTAAATAAGCCCTCAAGTTGAAACTTTTGTTGTTTTGCTATTTGAGCATTTTTGACTTTTGACTTTCCTGTTTTAATTTTTTCATTCTTCCACTTTATATTCATTTATTATGTGAACTAAATTTTTAAGACTGACACTTATTTATCTATATGACAAAGATCTTTGATTCAATTTATATAAGTCATAATTTCCTGTCAAAAAAATAAACTCAACAATTAATTTACCATTTCTTTGTTGAATTTGTTGTGCACTAAATCGCAATATATACGAACCTTAATAAAAATAAACTGTTTTTATATGTAATTCTAAACAACTTTTAGCAATAGAATAAACTGAAGGTCTCAGAAAATATACGACATGTAAAATACCATACGTTATCTTCTTTCACGATTTAGATTTTGATATTTTCTGTTTTTCTATTTTTTATTTAAATATTACTTTCAATGAAACCCTAAAAGTAAACATCATTCATAGTTTATTGGGACAAAATTTAAATCATATGCAATTTTAAAAAGAAATATTCAAATATTTCAATAAGATTCGCAAAAGTTGTCACTTTAATGGACTGATTACACAAAGATGTTTAGTTTTGAAGAAACAAGTTCTTAAAAGTGGGATTTTTGATCAAATTTCGCTAAAAAGTTTGCATCAAAAAGCGAGTAATGAAAACTGATATTGAAAACTAAAGTAACACTTCATACATACCATTGAACAGAGCATTACTTCAATCTCTTTTTATTAACATTCTAGAGCCTTAAGTTCTGTAGAAAATATAATTCTTGAAATAATCACAAAAAGATAAAACTTAGATAATGACAAAAATTTATCCTAAAATAATGAACTTTTTAATAAATATTAAGGTGAATATTCATGTGATGAAAATAGTGAAGGAAAGTGTATTATAATGTAAATGCATTCGAATTCATGAAAAATGAATACAAGAACTTGTTTTAGTTTTTGGACAGCCTGTCATATAAATAGGTTTTATGCCAGTTCCTGAAGTATATATAGTTAGAATAAACGATAGAATTCTATTTTATGTCAGTTACTTACAGTCGTTTATAACTTGTTCATCAGATATTGTAATATATAAATAATCATTTCTGTCAATCTATAAACATGAAGACATAAACTTAATCATGCGACAAAAAATAAATCATATTCTTTCAACATTCGTATCAAAATAGTTAGAATTACCTTTTGAAGGAAGTTTTCAAAATAACTTATTTTCAATGCATATGTTATTTATAAATATTGGTTCGAAAAACATGCTTTACAAAAGGCTTCAAAATATTTAATAAACACCTTAAAAGAATAAGATTCAGAACTGAGTCTCATAAACTTCGAAAATACTAAACATCAAACATTTTACCAAAAATTTAATCTGAGTTTTAAACTTTTTTTTCACGTTTTTATAGTTGAATAAAAATAATTGAATGAATGAATTTATTGTATAAGTTGGAAAATTCAATTCAGCTGTGAAAATAAGTCTGAGCTTTTGTTAAAATGTTTGATGTTTATGATTTTTGAAGGCTATTTTGCTCAGTTTAAAATCTTATTAAATATTTTATTAAAGTTGTTTTGAACTCATTGAACATTTTTATTAAATAAAATATTTCTTTAGGCTTTCAACGAAATTATTTCTCGACAAACATTCTTTTAAAACAACATAAATCAAAATTGTTTTTTTGAAACGTAAATGCCAAAAATAAAAATTTACTCAAGGTATATAAATTTAATCCTGCTTTTTGTGTGGCGCAAACTAACTGGGATTCAAAATTTCTGAAACCTAAGAGCTCAGTTCTCAAACTGATCCCACAAAATCGAGAATAAGTCTACAGTATTAGGCTTTGTTCCACCAAATCTTATATTAATCAATGATAATTTCTATACTGTATAATAATAAGTTATTTAGACTATCCACGAAAAGTTTGGGAAAATTATCGACTCAATTATTTTATATTTTGTTTGAAATAAATCATTCTTTTAACCTCTTTCGCTCTTTTAATACCTTAAATTTTGTAACCACTGAACTAAAAAATTGAACCTCATTTCAAAAACAAAGAGATTAAGGAATTTGTGAGATAACATCTATCATCTCAATAAAAAGCTTTTAATTTATTATTTTTTCGAAAATATAATCTTAGAGTGATATGAGATTTTGAATAATGAAAAAACATTTAGATCTTTCAACGAAATTTCAAAATGATTTATTCACAAAAAAAAATTCTCTACATTCACTGAAATTGAGATAATTTGTATGAAATATTGATTTTAGAGACCAATATCACTTTGATGGCAAATTTTTTCTTTTATGATCAATATTATTAGAGTATTTTTGAAAACAAGATAAGCGAAATAGCCTGAAATAAGTCATTTTTCCAACATCTGTGCTCCGAAAATTTCTCATTTATCTTTTGAAATTTCTTTTGAAATTTTTCGCAAAAGGCCCTTTTATTACAATACGATTTTGAAACTTTTAATTTAATTTTTCTTCAGCTGTGATTTATATCATAACTTTCTAACAACTTAATAATAGAGCCAAGTTTTTTAAGCATGACTTTAAAGATTATAGAACTAAATATGAATCAAACCTTAATGCTAAATATGAATAACTTAATAAAAAATAATTTGCATGTTAAATATTTATTAAATGATGAAAGTCACGAAACCGAAATTATTTTAGTTGCAATTCATTATATTCTGTGCAAATGTCTTTCATTCACGAATATCACACTGAGATTTGAATTATTTAATAGCAATATTTTAGGTAAGTTTTTATTCTAATTTTGTTTTGATGCTCAATAAAAGAGAATTTTCTCATTCCACTTATTATTTCTTCTCAATTATTTTTTCAAAATTAATTTGGAAGCATTAATTCAATGACATTAAACATACTTTCATTTTTCTGAAAGATTGGTTGGTAATCATTTTTTATTTTCAATTTATTAAAAGTGTCACATTTAGAGGTTTATTGAAATATTTTTAAGCTTAAGATTGCGTTTTCACTAAAAAGATGAATATTCTTAATGAAAAAGTATTTTAAGAACACGTAAACCTCTTATCATAGGAAGATTTCAATTTTTCAATCATTAACTTATTGAGAAAAAGGTTAATACAAATTTGCAAGTTTTCAGCTAACTTTGAGTCGAACATTTGAGATTCTGTCCTTATGATGATCTCATGATTAAAGTTTGGTTCCAAAACTTTGAAATGTTATTACAATAAAATATGAACTCAAATATTTTAGTCAAAATGATGTACTCGTATAAAGTGTTTAAAAGTACAGTCTATCCCGTTTATAGTGAATCGATCGGTGCAGCCAAAAGTGTTCACTATAAGCGGGATTCACTATAAACGTTCTCATGTGAAAGGGTATTCGGGACTTTGTTCCGGTCATATCGTTCACTATAACCGGGGTTCACTATAAGCGGGATAGACTGTATTTGTTGGAATTCTAGAAAGTGATTGTTTGAATTTATCGAATTTATACAAAGCTGCGCTGACCCTTTTAGAATATTTTTGAATAAGTCATTCAAACATTTATTTATTCAATCTTGACTTTGTCGAAATCGTTTCATTGAAACCTTAAAAGCAATTTTTTCAAATTCTGTTTACAGAATACTAATTCAGATTTTGGATAAACTTTGCATTACTTCCAAAGAAAGTAAATCGAGATCTTTTCAAACTTGACTTATCTCTCAAAAGAAAAGCGATCCAAAGTAACAACTTTTTTATCGAGAAATTTTTGAAAATTTGAATATTTAAAATTTTATTGTGGCTCACATAGAGGTCAAAGGTCGAAGTGATAACTGAAACATATACTAATTTTAGGTTCTTTGCTTTAATTAAAAGTTTAAACATCTCTGATTTAATAAAATTTTATATGAGAAACTCCTTTAAGTTTTTGGTTGTACAATTACGGAAATAACTTAACGAGTGATTTCAAAGATATATGCTTTCACACATTGCATTTTTTAATAATTTACTGTACTATACATTCAATAAGTTGTACTCAAGTTTAAAACAAAGAGACCTTAACTATTAATGA
>JAQFXV010001440.1:0-13542 GCA_034694065.1 Camisia spinifer | reverse complement strand
CTTATCAAAAATTTGTAAGTCAAAACTTTTAATCCACTAAAACTGATAAGCATGCCTTTTTCGTTTAGATAGTACATATAGGTGCAATATTATATTGAGTTTATATATTATTTATATCTATTTAATCATGTCTTGAAAAAACATATCTAAAATCTAAATCATTTTCTTGAGGAAAAAGTATTAGAGATATTTGAGTTATGGATTCAAAAATATTTGATTATATTTCAGGTAAAAATATCTAACCATGGTAAAAACCATCTAAAAATGGTAAGTTTTAAATTTTACATTCGGATGACTTTCTCCAGCTTTTAATAAGGCTTCGCTATTATAACTCTATTTTAATTTGTCATAAATATTCGAGTCATTCAGTATAGAATAATTAGTTTATAGAAAATGAATAGTAAATTTTCAGTATTACGTGATTTCTTAATCCAGTTTAAAATAAAGTTTCTAAAAAATGTCAATGAAAATTTCAGGGGTTTTAAATGTGATTCATAAAAAAATTACTTTTAATTCAATATATTTTACATTAATTAATTAATTTCATATCAAACTATTATAATCTATTTAGAATAATAAAACAGGATTAATTGGCTTTCAATTCAATAAATTTACGACAATCAAAATATTTTTTATGAAATAACATCCATTAAATGATAATATTGAATATTTGATGGGTATTAATAAAGATTTCTTATCCTAAACTCAGAATAGTTTTCTCATTTATTTAAATCACACAATAAAATAAGCTATAGTATGAATCACATGAAATCTCTTTTCAGAATCACCCGTCAAATAAAAAGACTTGAAGACAATTTGCATTACAATACTGAAAATTATTCAATCACTTATCCTTGAATTGTGCACTTTTTCTGTATAAAACCGCATTTGATTCCTTCAAAAGTTGTTAAATGAATCAAGTTTTATACAAAGTAAAGATATCTCAAAAATCTCATACAAATCAAACAATACATCTGAAGTAGTTTTTGAGTATTATATTTCATTTGCATTGTATTTTATTTCTCGTCAAATAAGAAGAACAATAGAAGAATTCTAAAAAAGAATCTTAAAATGAAAATTCAAGAAATAACATGAAATACTTGACATCTATATGTTTGTTGACTTCTTAATAAAAACGGTGCTAATTATCATGTTTCCAACATATATGTTAACAGAAGATTCGAAGAAAGACTATAAAGTTCTTCGAAAAAGTTGTTTATGGAAATGAACTCAAAAACAATCGATATTTTTAGTATTCTTTGGCTGACTCATGAAAGAAGAGCTGAAGAAAAAATCGAAAGCGCAAAACTCATAAGACTTGAGATTAATTTTAATAGTAGTGCTCTGTTTGTCACATACCAAAAAAGTTTCAAATCTTTTAGTAAATTGTTTGACACTAATTCTAAGTCTGAAAACTAAAAAACTAATTTTAGATTTTGAGTTTCAATTTCTCTAATGACTTAATGTGAAAAATATAATAAAGATTTCATTAATTTAATATTACTCAACACAACGTTAATAATTAGATACGCATATGATTAGAAAAAATCATTAAATGAATTCCAAAGATATTTTTCACTATTGAATAGATGTAAAAAATTTCCACAAAACAAGTTCATGATTGATATGATTTCTTATTCTAATACTTTGTTTGTCTCCAAAAAAGTTTACTTTACTTTTATATCTTTCAAGTTCATCATTCTCTCTATACTTTACTCCTAAGGCTATTTACACTCTGTTTATGTTTGGGTGCATTTCATAAAATGTACGATAACTTGAGAATGCTTTGTCAGTTTTGATGAAATCTGAGCTCTCAGATAATTGCAGAGTAAATATTCAATAGATTCCCATATTTTCTCACCAGTTCATAGTCTATAGATTTTTATAAACCACTAAATTTGTCAAATTCAGTACTCAAATAACCGGAAATTGATTTTTATAAACATGATGTGAAATAAATTTTATGAAATCAGACTTGATTTAGAAGTTAATATTTTCCCCTTAAATATTGATCAATGAGTAATTTATGAGAAAAATAATTTTTCCTAAACCTAATTACTGCATAATTTAGATATTATCTAATTCTATTCTGACAGCACATCTATTTCGCAAGAATTTCATTATAATTTAATGACTTTCTTCAAAGTTTATTTATATTAATATAAATATTGACTTTCTTGTAAAAACTGATATAATATTCACATTTTAAGAACAAGAGAAATATGATATTTGAAAAGCATGAAGATTATTAGATAAACAGCATTCGTTGAAATTACTTAAGTTATGTTTCTTAAGTTTTTTGGAACAAAAAGCTTGAAATGTAGGTCTTCTGTTTCATGAAAAATCATCTAATTTTTTAGCTGAATTGCATTTTCATCATCTTTGAGCTCTATTTATCAAATCCTTCCAGAGTTTCAAGTTTCTGATTCAGTCAATAAAACCAGAGTAGAATCCAATTAATCTGATTATTTAGAAGAAAAATTTCTACAAATTTATGTAATAACAACATGAGTCATAATTTCACGAAAATTTACTGATTCTTTTTGACCCAAATTGACACCAAAAATCAAAATATGCTGAGTTGTAAAACTTTTCACAACTAGTTTTTGTAATAATTTTTGAATTTGTAATTTAAAGTGAGAGTTCACTAAATCACGTTTTATCGCTTTCGCGCTTATTTGGCTTAAGTTTTTATTGCACAGACTGTCCCACTCGTAAATAACTATAATGTTGGGAGTAATTAGGCTTACGTTAGGACAAAATTTCTGTTGGTCAAAGTTAATCAATAAAATGATTTTAAATTTCGTATCGTAACTCTCCATAAATTAAAAAATTAGTTAATCATAAATCGAAAATGAAGATTGAATCGGATTTAAAAATTTTCAACAATATTGATTGTAATATAATTTCCATTAACTGATTGTTTGAAATTCAATAGATTTTGAACTAATAAAAACACTGAAACAACACAGAATGGATAATAATTATATTGACAGTTGAGTAAAATTTTAAGATGTAATATGTATTCTATGATTAGATGACATAACTTATTGATATCTTAAACAATGCCATACTTAGAAGTGAGCATTAATAAAGTTAAGATCCTATTGTATGGATAGTAACAAGTTATAAACTTTAATGTATTTGCGTCTCAAGCATTAGCTATCATTAAATGTGAATTACATAAAAACTAATACATGTTATATTGAGCACAATAAAAGAAATATAAGTAACTAATACTTAATAGTTTCAAAACACGATTGCAATAAAATCGAAAGCATTGGGAAGTTTTAGAGTCGGCGTATAGACAATACCTGACTCAATACAATTTCTGGACGTAAGACATTTGTAGAGCACACTGAATATATAGTCGAGTATCTGTAAAGTGGCGAGAAATGTACATCCGAAGCATGTGTGGCATTCGTGATATTGACTTCTAAGGAGAAGAGAGAGAGAGGAAGAAAAAGCTTCTAAGGTTTTCGGTTCGATGTGTATTAACTTTCATAGTATATGAAAGTAGGGAAAAAGTTTGTAGTTTTGTTTAGTATATATGGTATTATCGAATTGAGTGAACTTCTGCCAGAAGCCAATATGAATAATTCACAGCTAAAGCTAAAGTCAAAGCAGTTTAATAGCAAATATACGAAATGGTAACTTAGAATGAGAGAGAGCTTTACTTTTGTTTTTTAAAGAGTGTGCCGACGACTTGCACTTTGAAAATTCAGTGTTGTATTTCTTGGTCACGTTTCAACATTAGCATTAACTGTAAAGTATTGGGTGGTGTGTATGGTCTCAAACTCTTATTACTTTATCTCTATTTACTGTTTAGGTGTTTTCCCAATCCTTCATAAGAGGTGTGGGACTTATTAATGTTGTGCACAAAATAATTAGTATTTCTATTTCATTAGAAGTCTTCGTTTTTCACCAAATTTTCGCTTCTTTTAATGAAGTCATGCGATGATTATTTTTCTCTATTATTGCTGTTGTCATTAAATGAGTTATATTTTGAAACATGGATTACTCCAGCCTTTCCACCAGATGTGCCATCAATAATAAACAAACTCAACTCAAAGTAAGACAAGTTTATTAACATTACTTTTTTTATATCAGCATTGAATAAATTTTCCCAAATTATAACTTTTTGACCCCAAACGAGAGTGTTTTCCAGAAATTTAAAGGGGTTTCACTCAATTCGCAAGTCTTTAATCAAGTTATGAGTTATAACTCATACTTATGAGAAAATAATTATTATATCGTTGAAAGTTTTGTTGTTTTAATCTTTTCCAATATATCAAAAGTTTCGGATTTCTTTTATGATTCGCTTCTTCTTTCAGTTGAAATTTTCTAAATTTAGTTTTAGTTTGAATTTGAATTTTATTTATAATTTTGCTGATCTGTCAGAAGTGTTAAAAACCTCATTAAAATTCAACTTATAATAAAATTACAGTCAAAGTGTTCTCAATGTGTTAGAAATGCTTATTAATAATGCTGTAAAAGCTTATCGAGAAAATTGAAACTTAACTCAATTTGATGTGAACTTTGATACTTATGAAAGCAATGAATGACAGATATGAATGATCTTATGAAGAATAAATTTAAACTTAATATCTTAACGAATATAAGATTATAAAAATGAATATTTCATCTGAAAAATCTGAAAACATATTAAAATTTGAAGGTTATTAATGAAGGTTAAAATTGATTGAATAGAAAACCACAGACTTTATGCTAACTGTGAGTTCAACTTTTTGTTCGGCAGTTTATGTTTGTTCCAAACATTTCGGTAACTTTGAAGATAAAACTTAATAGTATTTCCAAACCATTTATTATAAATAAACTGTCGCATCGTTTGTCATCTCTTGCTTTTACGCAAAAATTTTCCATCATTTTTCTGATACAAACTTTGATATTAATTGAGATAAATACCGATATAAAATTTATTTGAGATTAATATTCAAATATTAGATAATAGAAGCAATTATTTACACCAAATGATAGAGAATTTTTCCCATATAAATAATTTACAGTTTATTTCTCATGGATTTTGGTTGTAATAAAGATTTAATATCCGTCACTCAATGCATGTTTCAAATGATTAATACTTTACTACAAATTCAAATTTCACTAATAAGAAAGTAAAACTTCTTATAAAATACAGAAAATTTCAGAGAATAATTTTCAAACTGATACTGTATTGAGTATTTCTCATCATTTCATGAAAACTATAAACTAAAATGTAAACCTATTCAGGCATAAAAACAATTTGAATTATTTCAACTTTTGCTTTACGATAAACATTCAAGAATTGAAAGAATTCGATTAATCCAAAGGTAGTTCAAATAATTTATTCTCTAGTTTATTGACTTCCCTCTCAATAACTGAAAAAACGATTGAAAGAGAAACACTAGAGTCAAATGATTATTCAAATTCCAATTTATTTAACTTTATCGAGAAGTAAAAAATTCTCAATTCATTCATCAATTGACTATATTTTTTAAGGGGAAAACTTTGTTTGCCTAAGGATTGCATAGAATGATAATAATAGAAAGCGAGTCGTTGTCAATATAAAAGCCACATTTTATTTCTTTTTGCGTTCAGCAGAAGCTCCTGAATAGCTATATTGCCCGATGGGTGTGATTTTATTGTTGTTTCTTTTTAAAAAGTGTCTCATTTATCTTTATTTAACCAGTAAATGCTGCAATCATTGGTAGATAGGCTTACTTACGATCCATTCATTACCAGAAAAACTTATAAAGTTTCTCACTTTAGACTAAAGCTGGAAATGGGAATCGAGATTTTTGAGTCTCAATTGAGTGCATTCGAGTCTATAGATTTTTTAATAGATCAATCAAATTATGTTATTAATGACCAAATTTGATTAGAATCCAATGATTAACTTATGATATCATTATATTAAACTTTCAAAATCAAATACTCCACTAAATAAGTGTTGAATAAATTGAATTTTCATTATGTACACTATTTGTTTAACTTGTAAATCAAGATCTTAAAAAAGAAAATTAGTTTTTAAAAACTTTAAAATAAGGATTACATACTAGGATTAGTCTTATATGAAAATTATAAAAACCTAAAATTAATTGAATAAACGAATAAATTCAATGTTTTCGGAATCGCGACACTCGACTAGTGTCTAAATCGAGAGTCTCTCAAATTTCTGCGTTCACTAAAACTGATTCACAAGAATAAGAAAACAAAGCTTTGAAGAAAAAACATCTCTGTCTTTGATATCCTTCAGTATACATGCAATTAATGTTTTTCCTTGAATTCCCTTAACTTAATATTGACTTTTTCCTACCGCTCCCTTTAAGTGCTTCGACTAATTTTCAACCCCTTTATCCAAGAGATGCGATCCAAAAGAGAAACTAATTAAGTGCTAAAATCGAGTTAAGAACCTTTTGGCGTTACTGCCAAACCAGTACTAATATAAATAAGAAGATTCTACTCGAGACATATCGTATGGAAGCCATACTTTACTAACTATTTCTTCAAACAAAAAATCAATTGCACTGATATTACGTAAGGTAACAAAAATATGCCTCTGCTCTCATTTCTAACAACTTCCTCCAACTCTACTATTTTCTAACTATAATAACTGACAACTTGAATGTTTTTACAAATAAAAGTTAATGTTTCAATTTTTATGTATTCTCTGCTGAGACTTTGTTTATCAAACTTTACAATTTAGACTCTTATAAAAGTTTAGTATTGTATTAGTTTCAGAAAAACAGGTTTAGGTCAATATCAAGCAGTTGTCTAAATCAAAGTGGACATTGACATTGTATAGTCAGTATTGAAAAGCACAGTAAACAGTTCTCATACTCCATAAGATAGATTTGATTTCCCTTCAGATTTCACTTCTCCAACTTGTAAGCGAAAAGACTACTTTCCTGCACAACTTCTCTTGACCAGAAAGACAATTGCATTACAGGGGTTACTCATCTCTAAAGCTAATAATGGCAACAATACATAGTATTATATTTGTCTAATCATTATTAATAATTGATTGCTTCTTAATTTAATGTTCATTATCTCAATTGGTATCTATGGAGTATTTTTTGTTGCTGTTGTTGAAGGAGTTTTTTCTTTAACATTTCATTTGCATAAATAATCAAAATAAGTAATAAAAGTCTTTCGCAATATCTATGATATTCGTAAAGTAAACGACACATACTATAAATCATTGCTAACTTTCTAATAAATTTAAAGTATAAGCACAGGTCTAGTTTTACTTGAATTATTAATATTATTCTAAATTAATATCAGTTGTGAAAAAGATACTTTATTTTTATTGAAGAATTTTCTAACTTAAGAAAATTAAACCAACTCTTGAACTCAAGAAATCGCTTTTTCAAAATGAAAAAATATAAAGTTACAAAAATATAAGACTTGATTAATAATATAGTTTGATAAAATTATATTCACGCTATATTTTAATCATGAAAATATCATTTGGAAACTTATTATCATATAATAAACAGATAAAAAGCCTTAAACTTATAGAAGAACTTCTATTAATCTAATTATAATAACATATTCAGGAATTCAAGAAAAGTTTATATTATTAATTATAATAAGGAAATAATACGAGGAAATTATAGAAGTAAACGAACAACTAGTTTGCGTTGCGGTTTTGGTATTGAATGAATATGCGTTACTTCAATGCTTTATTATTGAGGAAGTTTTTAGACTTAATAAAGTGAGTGCAAAGTTTATTATGAGAGGCAATTTTCGTGCTGTTTCTTTTAATTGAAAGTATTTCGCTTGACCTTATCTGACCTCAAATACTAAGTTATATTTTAGGAGTCGAATGTCTTGTAGCGAAAATCCGTTATATAATTATAAGTAAAGCTTTATTTGATAGTTAGAAATATATTGATGGCTGTTATGCATGAAAGGGTGCATCAAAAATGAAGGCGATTTTAGAGAGCGTGAAAACTTGTTATTTTATAATCATTTTAATAGGCAATTATTGCATAGCAGTGATAGCTTCTCAGCTGAAGCTTTTACATCGATTTTAGTAAAACGGACTTTAATATGATGTTTTCAATCGGCTTCCGATCGAAATTTCGAATTTTAAATTTTGAAATTTTTTTTGTTATCATAGACAAAGTGATGAATAGAATATCTTTCTATATTGTACTCAATTAAAAAAAATAAAGTTGAATGTATTGAATGAAATTAGAGGGAAATAATATATTTTATGCATAATATTTTCAAATTTTAGGCAAATCTTATTGAGAATAAAATATTGTTTGCAAATATTTTTAGCACATAGTTTCGGAATACTTTGAATTTAATGCCTAAGTTATTATCTAATATATTACAATACAAGTGACTGATATAGTAGTCGAGGATTAGAGAAATGAATTTCGAAGTTTCGAAACGAACTTCAATTTCAATGCCATCAGATATTGAGGCTCTAAATCTAGCACTTAGTAAAGGATTGGAATAAAAACAGAAGACTTTTCTCTCTTTCTCTCACACTAATAATGCTTATATTGCATTGTGTTCAGTGAGGCGAAGAAAGCGAGACGAAAGACAGATGAGTTGTGCCAAAAATGCACAGATATATACCGGTATATATGTATAGAAACGTATAGAAAATAACATATTTCCACTTTATTGATCTTATTTTGCTTATGTTGTTGTTGCCCATCATCGAGCATGTCCTTGTCTTTGGCGGTAATCATCTTACAATAGAATTCCCGAATGGCTAATATTTTAGCTCAAAGAATACATTGAATGACAGTTTTTCCTATTATGTGAATTCATGCATATATAAAATTTATAACAAATACTGACAGCAAAATTTTGTTTCAAAAAATTGATGATATTATTATATTTGGTCCGTAAAAATTGTCAATTTTCTACCAATTAAAGACCCATCACATAATCTCTTTCCCCTCAATCTATCTCTCATTTCCCACTTTTCACTGACTCAACTGTTCACTCAAACTATTGCCACCCGAGGTCTGAGACGTAGGGGTTTTACTCTAGATTTGATCAATATTTTTGTTTTAATCTTATTTTTGCATGAAAATCATTTTTCCGAAAATTTATTCAGAAGATTTCTCAAATGCACTCTTCAAACAGGCAAAAGTTTTTAAAAACAATATAAAGATAATTATTTGAAAGTAAATAATTAATAAATTGGTATTCAAAATAGTTATTTTGTATAAGAAATTTTTACTCTCTTTTAGAGCTGATTTAAATTTATATTTTGGATAATTTTTAATCAGATCAAGCCTTAAATGATTATTTGTTAACTCAAAATATTCAGGTGTTTCGTTTCAAACTTTTTAAGGATTAAAATTGATAGAAAAAATAAACTAACTTTCAAAATAATAATAGAACTACACTCTGTAAATTGAAAAACATGATCAAATCTTCAAAGCCTAACAATGAAGGGGTGGTTTTTATTAACAGTGGGGGGTTACACCCTAACTGCACACACCCTGGGCGATACTCACACGTACAGATCTCTCCCTTAAATGTATATTTTTCTATCAGAAAACTTTCTCCGTCCGCATCCAACCATCCCATCGCTCTCTAGTTGAGTCATTCAATTTCATTTCTCCCGTTTGGCTTTGAATTATTTGATACAACAGTAGTGCACTTCAATTGCCATTCATTTACATGAGGCTCAATGTGTATGTGTGTGACTCATAACACAAACTTATTGAAGGAATTTGACCAGAAAATGGTTTTCTGCTGCTATGCAAAAGCCAATTCCATCACTTGAGGCTTATATTTATGCACAATTCGCTCACTTAATACCCTAGCGATTAGTCGATGCTCTGTTACGCTTACAATCTATCGGAATTCAGGGAATTCATCAGATATTTTTTGTACGAGGAATAAAAGAGTTATTGTCAAAACTGAATTTTTTACACAGATGTTACGCAAAGGTATCAATGAATTGAATAAAAAACTATCGACTTATTCGGATGAAGGAATTTTTTATCATTGAAAAAAATTTTAAAGTTTGACTTCTATTACAAAACTCTCATATTGTCATAGAATTGAAAGCTTGATGAAAACAGTATAGAATTGAGTTTTTTTGCACAGAATTTTTTCTCTCTCTATTGAATTATAACTAAATTATGAGTTTATTCTATCAAATGAATTGTTCAAATAGAAGATTCCGTAAACCTGTTATCTATAAAATAGTCTAAAGTTAATCGATCAAAAACATTGAAACAGATAAAAAAATTGTAACTTCTTTTCAACAATAAATCATTCTCTGCACTAAAAAGTTTGCATACAATAACATCATTTAACATGGTTTCCATTATTAGCAAATGATGTTTAGGTTCTTTACCCTTTCCAAAAATAGTATTTAACTTCAAATAAATTCTGTCAAAAAGGGAAAAATACAAACATAGAAAGCAATAAATTAGAACAAATGTTCTCTCGTTTATCTGTAATCACATTTAGCGCACATATCATTCTATACGTAAAAAGTAGTGATAATCTATCTTATTATCCAATTTTTCATATAATGATACAAAAGTATTAAAAAGTATTAACATTTCTATTGATACGAATCGAATGTGTGTATAAGAGTTACACAAAAGAGAGAATTGGATATTCGTCTCCCCTTTAATACAGTATTGGATTTCCTCATCATTTGATTCCAATTCTCAACATCTGTAACCGTTCACATTGGCTCCAACTCTATGCTTCTTCGATAACAATGACGATTCTCAATGAAGACGCTTTTGTTGTCCTCATATCCCTACTTATTACTCCTCCACCGACTTATTCTTCTGCCCTCATATTGTTCAATGAGTTGTGATTCTTCACTAATATCTTTCGGTTCTCTCTCGTGTCTCTCAAGTTGTTAGCCTTGAATTTAATGCATGAGAGAGAGAGAGAGAGAGAGAGAGAGAGAGATGCGAATAATCACAGTTCAACTCATTGAACATAAGAGTACAGAAGAATAAGTCTCGTCTCTCTACTGTCTCTCTATTCTCGTTTACATTGATCTCAAGGCTCACAACTCACACGATTAGGTCAAAAAGAATTTATTATATGGAAAAAAACCTTTTCAGTTGTTAACGTATTTCAAGAGCGAGTCTTGTTTTCATGTTACTCCTCCTCCTTATCCTCCAACTTCTTTAGCCTCTTGTATAACAAGTTAGGACTTGGGCTATAATTTTCAATAGCAAATTGCTATCTAAACCCCTTATATTGTACAATTGAGTAATGAGTTAGAGCTTACACTCACTAACGGTTTGGTTCTCATTCATGAAAAGAGACTCATCTATTCACTTAACGAAGTTTACCATTGGCTTCAATGGTTCACTTCCTCGCATCACTTCTACAATTTAGTTCCGTATTGTTATTGTTTTTGTTATTGTAAAAGTAACGCCTTTATCATTGTGTGAACATTATTGGTATTCAAGTAACTGCTTATGCAGTTTTCTCCCAAAAGTTTATACGTCTTATTGACTACTTTTGTTTGTGGTCGCGGTTAAAGTTTACTTTTACTTAACCGCAAAACTAAGGCTGTGTTTATCAGTTCACTTAACTGTCGATTTGTTATTTTTGTTTTGACCTCAACTTTAAAAATTGAAGACAATCATGACTTTACTGTTAGAACGCGTATCAGTAGGTCTTCCTATTGTTAAACCGTATTATATTCGTAATGATAATGAAGAAAATAAAGTTAAAACAAGAACAACATTAGAGGTGAGTACTTATCGCAGTCTTTTCATTAGCCCTCTCCTAATGTAACTGCCATTAATTCCAAATTATTTATTTAGTCGAATTCAGCGAAAACCTAAATATAAATCAATTCTAACCCTCAATAGTAAAGTATTTGCAAAGAATTTTTTCTTCGAAAAAAGTTACTTTTCATTCTACATCATTTTTGTCACTATACATACGTTCACATCATTAAACAGTTTATATAAGTCTAAAGTAGGTTTATATCAATTTGTTTGTGGTCTAAACCATAAACCAGTACTCAATATCCCTGCAAACTATTGGGCTTCAAATGCCAAAGCACTCAATCCAGAAATTGATGCTTTGTTTACTTCATTTCAATTTTGTTTCTCTAATTTTTCTCTCTAAGCTTTTGCCTCTATTTTCTCTCAAACTTTGATTTCCACATTCATGGTCTCGCTCTCATCATATAGTGATCCTACACGTGCACCACTTAAAGTCTATACCAATATCAAAATTTGCTGCATCCCTACCACACATGTCCCGAATCAGACAAATATAGCATCACTGGTAAGGAGAGAGAGACCAAAATGAGACGAAATCTTAAGAGCAGTCAATCCTCTTCTCCCTCAGTTTCGCCGTCTTTTCAAACTTATTTACCAAAAGATTTAGTTTTTATAATCAAAAAACTAAATCTTCAGTGAAAATGAGTTCTAAATGTTTGCAAGTTTTTCGAATTCTGGACGAATTAATTTTTTTCAAACTTATCATGAATTCAAATTGATTTATGAATAAGAGTTTTATTTTTTAAAAATGAAAAAGTTTTAAACATAGTTTGTTTGTTGCAATTTTACGCTGTGCTCAACGAAAATTACAGCGAAGAAAGAAATGGATTATAAATCACTTCAATGTTCGCTCGAATTTTTGAAACAGAAACAGTCAATAATAAAGGTCTTTTTCTTCTAAAAAGCTTTATTTGAATTATTCATTGCTTTTATCTAAAATTGAGGAAATAATTTCGAAAAAGATATTAACTTTTCCCTAAATAGTAACTAAACCAAAAAGTTTTATTTTGAGCTCAACTCGAATTCCAGTAAATTAATATGATTTTGTGAACTGAAAATAAAAAGTTGGCTCTATTTCTATAAATTTAAATTTAACTGTTAGTTGAATTGATGCTCATTTTAGCACAAATGATACCTTTGTTTCCTAAAAATAGCTGTATTGCGAATATAATTTAACTCTTCTTTTCTCCTAATTCTCTATTAAAACAGATTTATACGGATTGGGCGAACCATTATCTAGAGAGGAGAGGAAGCAATGGAATAAATGGTACGATAACTAAATCAATATCAATAGGAATTTCAAAGCAAAATTCGACTCCTCATCGATGTATCGCTGACCTGACGACTGACTTACAAGACGGGGTTCTACTAATTGAAATCGTCGAGTCTGTCAGTAAGTGTTAAATGTGTCCTATTTTCAGGTTTTTTGTTGTTATCACTCATCTAATGTTTTCTCACGTTAAAAATCCTCTTCTCATACATCTATCTTTCTATTTAAGAATTTATAACTTCAGAGAATCAACTTTTCATAATTTTTTAATTTAAAATCTCTTAATCAGATTTATTTTAATGAAATGTTTAGCGAATAATTACTGACATTAATAATCATTACTGAATAATTCAATTTTATTGAGAATCAAATTGAGATTTAATTTTCTTATAATTAGTTCTCAAGTTTATAAAACTTCCTAAGTTTGAAAATTTTCTATTTTTTTTAGCAAACTCTTAACCTCTTTTCTAACTCTATTTCTATCAATAGCTGGTCTGAAGATTACATCATCGAAGG